>BQNB010004749.1:0-105979 GCA_026074375.1 Tanacetum coccineum | reverse complement strand
ATATCTATAGGGTCATTTTTCAAAGTGGGTTTGATTTTGGGTATTTGGTTAATTTGTTGACTCGTAGAGTTGTCTAAGTCTCAAGCATGGTTCTTTGATCCGATCAAGATTTATTATCTTATTGTTTATGATATTAAGCATTTGATGAGGTTTTGTAACCAACTTCATGGTGGATTGAATAGACGGGATCAAATAGTTTTCCAAGAAGGAGACATGGTATTTTAGTATTTTATAATTTTTTAAGTGGAAAAAGTCAACGAAATTTAAATCTACTTGAAAAAAATAATGACGTGGAAAATTTTAAAATTACATTTCTTATATTGACTAGTATCAACAAGTTTGTATGATGATAATGAGCTTATATATATATATACTATACTAGCTTAAAGACCCGTGTAACCTTGGGGGCATTTTAAAGAATTTATTTTGTAAGAAGTAATGTGCATGAATAAAGTAAAAAAAATCAACGAACGTAATAATCTTCCATTAATATTTGAAAGGATTAATCAGTAATACGTGAAGTATTCAACAAACAATTGAGTTTTGTAGCAATAAAAATAAGAAACGACCATGCATCTTCGTCTTCAAACTTGATGGTTTTGAAGAGTATAGTGAGACACATTGAAGTAATATCCAACTGTTTGTTCTTTGAAAACCTAACAGTTTATTCCAAAAAAATGCAAGCTAAACTAGGTTATGATTGGTAATATATATGATTAGCAAATATTGTATAAAACATGTCATATGTGTATTGTACGTACCTCTTGAAATTTGATCATAGACCGTGTCAGGAGAGTTGGGTAACATGACATGAACGGGTAGTTTTGGAGCCAGTCGATTTATCTATAATAACACACAAATTCAATGACCCAATCAATGTTATTTATAATAACAACTTGTGTCTTACCTACAAAAAGAATCAAGGTTATGCAAAACTAATACATTCACCACACTCGGACTAACAACAATTTCCCAAACATAAATTTCTTGTGTTATAGTAAGATATCATAATACAAGAAATAACTTTAACATGGCTTTATTATGCAAGTTTTATGAAAGAACAAAAAAAACAACCAAGCAATCTCAATTTGATCACTACACGTTCATGTCATTGAATGATACATTCATTTGTGCATTTTTAAAGTTCATTTTAAAGGACATTATGGAATATTAAAACAATACATTCCTTTCTACATGAACAAATAATTCTATTCTATATCTGAATCAAATTTCTTGTGCATCACAACATTTTATGATTTACATACTTTTACCATTCTCAATTTTTATAACTATATGTAAGTAAGTTTACCCTCTAACGGCATGTTGTTCATTTGAAGCCAATTTTCTTAACGATGTTGGCATCTGGCACAAAGGATTATGCATATGCCTGAGGTAAAGCAACTATCTTCTTTGGTTTGCTTACATAAGCTCGTTTTGTGAAGTTATTATAATCATTGGCTTCAATCTCATCCAATATTTGATGATATAATAGTAGCAATGTCCAAACCTAACAACAATGTGGTCATGAGATAAGGTTTTAACATTGCACTCGAATTGACAATTTCGACCCACGTTTAAATTCACATGTTTTTGTAATAATAATCAAGGCATTAACTCAAAATTTAACTAACAAATTGACTCTTTCCGACAGGTTTAAGTCCAATTTCTAAAACCATACCAGTATATTGATCATTTTTTGACCATAATATTTGACCCGTTAAAAGTGATGGCCAAATAGCTAACAAAATCCTTGTATCATATAAACCTTATATAAAAACTGATAAATTAATTATCCTACAACCAGAATTAAACAAAATAATACCATATCACCTGTGCAGCTGTGAACGTAACCTAATTCTTGTTTGGATTTATATATTAAACTGTGTAGAAACAATCAAATCTTATGGCAATAACATTCACTTTATTCATGGATGTTTATAAAAAACACTCCAACAGACAAATATCCGGATACTGACTCATAAAACCCAACAAACAATTTAAACTGATTGGGACAAACCAATCACAAAGACTGAAACCAATTGTTTAAAAATAACTTTAAAATGAAAAGTAACATAAAGTTATTGCCAGCAAAAATCACAGAAATTGCCAATACTTTCAAGGATCTTTTTCTATCTTGACCTTAAGAGCCTTCTTTTTAACATTTGTAGACTCACTCCCTGGTTCACCTTCAGCTTTACGCTTGTTTGTCTTCTCCTTCTCATCAGGACTTGTAGCCATGGACAGAACTTCAATAAGACCAAGGGGGGTTGTGGCCCCCCCCAAAAAGTTTACTCTCAAGTACCATTTACTATATAATGTTAGTCATTAGTTGTGCAAAATATTAAGGTTTTATAGTTTGGCCCCCCTAAAATATGTATTTCATATTTTGGCCCCTTCGACAAATGTGTTCAAGTTCCGTCCCTGCTTGTAGCCATGCTTTTATAAGCATTCGTAGGTGTTGTGTTTTCGTAAGTCTGTGACTCCAAATTCCGTGGTTACAAATTAAATTTAAGCATCAGTTAAGATATATATGGCACAATGGTTGACTAATGAAATAGATTCAACATACGACCAATGGAGTGATATCCATGGCTGTTTTACTTGATGCTTCGTTATCCTGAAAACGCCAAAACCATAAATGTAGTAATTTTAAATGCACAAATAATTGAATATGAACACATTGTAATTGCAAGAAACATCCAATTAGAAAAATCACCTAACTGGTGCAACAAAGGGTATGATAGAGTTGATGATATCCGAATCATTAGAGAGACGCAAAACATTGAAAACATGCAATAACTTTTTGGCATTGTAATCCTCAATTACAACTTTGAAGGCATACTTGGTACCAATTAAAGAGGTAATCTCCAAAGGAAATAAACCATCAAATTCGCTCTATGGATCACAATGAACAAATGTTTTAGAATATTAGTAAAACAGATAATATCATTATGCTTATACTTGTATACGCACCTTTGCATACTTATCACATACTCCCCCGTCCCTAAATAAGTGTCCACCTTTGACTTTCGAAGTCATTTTTCAACAACTTTGACCTTAACTATGTCTTTTTGTGTTATATAATACTTGATGCAAAATATATGAATAGATTGAGTTTTAAATGTATTTTCATTAATGTAATTTTCATTAAGTATTATATAACACAAACAAAATAATTTAAGGTCAAAGTTGATGGAAAAAGACTTTAAAAGTCAATAGTGGACACTTATTTAGGGACGGAGGGAGTAATTGATAAGTGGATCGACAAACTATAGCCTGAATCTCATCATTAAATAAAGATAGTGACATTGTCCCAGTTTCATCCTAAACACGTGTTAGGACCAATAATCACCTCACTTCACCGTATTAGATTGAATAGTAAAGAGAAAGAAATAGATGAAGAACTAGAGAGAGAAAGTAGAGAGAAAGTAGAAAGGAAGAAGGAAGGTGGGATTGCACTATTGTTGGAAACAAGAAAAGTATCGGTCACTTCCAAGTTGTAATAGTCTTAGCCCGTAGTTTGTTATATGATTAGTCTAGTAAGCTAGTCTGGCCCAAGGCCCATGGAAAGCCCGTTAAGGCCCATGGCCGGCCATATATGTAGTATATATACCCTCCTCATGCCTTGGAGAGGGTGGTTGGTTGTTTCATTTCTCATTTCACACACATAATAATATGATCATCCATTTCCATGTTACTTTCTCTCTCTAGAAACTTTCCAACCCACTTCTTTCTCTAGTTCTTGTATAATATTAAGATTACTAGTATTATGCAATTGGTATCAAGATCCATGGAGTGGTGTGTTTAGTTTTTGTGTTTGCCTTTTGATTTGTGTTCAAAACCTTTACAAAGAGCAAAATCTTGATTTAAAATTTTTCGGCTTAAAAACCTTAAAGTTGTCATTTTTCTTGTTCCTATAGGGTTAGTAACACTAGTTGTACAAGACTTTTTGCAAAAAACCAATAAAAAATATGTCTTTTTGAGTTTTGAAAATTTGGGTTTCGTCTCAGTTACAACCGAACTAGTTTTGTCTGTTGGAACCGAACTAGAAGATCGAACGAGTTAACTGAACTAGTTAACCGAACCAGTGGAACCGATCTAGTTGATTTTAGTTGTAACTGAACGAGTTATTTTAGTTAGAACCGAACGAGTTGTTATTAGTTGGAACCGAACTAGTTGATTTTAGTTTGAACTGAACTTGTTTTCTCTAGTTGGAACCGAACGAGTTGTTATTAGTTGGAACCGAACTAGTTGATTTTAGTTTGAACCGAACTAGTTTTCTGTAGTTGGAACCGAACGAGTTGTTATTAGTTGGAACCGAACGAGTTGTTGTTAGCTTGAACCGAACCAGACTAACGGAACAAGACCAACCGAACTAGTATTCTTCTTGAGCCGAACTAGTTTTTTCTTGTTGAGCCGAACTAGTTTTTTCTTATTGAGCCGAACTAGTATTTTCCTCTTGAGTTGAACTAGTTTTTTTTGTTGAGCCAAACTAGTATTCTCCTCTTGAGCCGAACTAGTTTTCAACCAAACTAAGTTACTCCTTTTGGAACGAACTAGTCACTTTCCAATTAAAACCTATCAACTCAAATTTTCTAAAATTATAGCGGTTATTCTTTGACATGTAAAATGCGCCAGTTAAACATTAACTATGATTTCTCGTTTTGTCCAAGAATTGGTAAAAAATCGCCGTGTAGTTTTCAAGAATTTATTACAAGACTCAACAACCACAACATTCAAACACAATTTCATTCTACCCACCGGATCGAGTCAATTAGTAATCTTTTTGATACCACGTTATCAATGACGACTCTTGTTGATAAATCACTTCTCTTGGGTGGTGACAATAAACCATCGATGCTTGAAAAACATTTGTAAGATTCATGGAAAATCATAATGGAACTTTATATGATGAATATACCACATGGTAGAATGATCCTTGCTTCCATTAAGAAAGGTCCACTCGTCTGGCCATCAATCACAGTGGATGGTGTAACAAGACTTAAGGAATATACTGAGCTCACCCCCTAGCAAAAGCCATTTAAGCTGATTGTGACATCAAAGCAATTAATATCATTCTCCAAGGCCTTCCAACAGAAATCTATGCTCTTGTGAGTCAACATCGTGTAGCCAAGGAATTTGAGAAAGATTAAACTGCTCATGCAAGGAACGTCGTTAACAAAGTCAAGAACAGAGAGTAAGTTGTATGATGAATTAGATAATTCACTTACAAGAAGGGGAGAGTCGTTACACAGTACTACTTGAGATTCACATTGATACTCAATGAATAACATCTACAAGATGCCACTGGAGCAATTTCAAGTTAATACCAAGTTTCTGGACACACTTCCCAATGAATGGAGCAAATTCGTCACTGATGTTAAGTTGGTCAAAGACTTACATACTACCAATGTTGATCAGCTTCATGCTTACTTGGAACAACATGAACGCCATACAAATGAAGTTCGTTTGATGCATGAACGTAACTCCGATCCTCTTGCTTTAGTTGCATCTCACCAAATAACACAGTCACCTTATCAAACTCATCAACACACTTACCAAAACACTCAACTTCAACCACCAGCTTCAACATATCCATCTCCACAGATGGTCACCTTATTCAAGTCCTCAACATACTCAACTCATCAATCATCAACACCTCTTTCAGTAACTTATCCATCCAATGATTTTCAATCATCAATTCACCACAACGTTTATTCTCCATCATCATCCATCCCTCAATTAGAATATCCTCCCCAAATTAACCAACAATCTGAATTTTCCCAACAAAGAAACTCCATTTAATTGTTCAAAGTGTTCCAGAAAGGTGATGATCCAACATGCTGAGTATGACGAATCTAATACATATATGTTAGAAAGATTCAATACTACAGCTGGAAATCCTGTCAAGAAGATTCTTCTTAAATTGAATCTATCTAATCACAGATCGATCCTCACGGATTCGAAGGTTACTCCAACCAAACACGGGCGAATGACAAAGCCATGTTCGTCCCCCTGCTTTGTTGCTAACTGTTTTATTTCAGAAACTATCTAAAGATGGTGATGGAGGTACCTGATTCCAGCTAACTCACAAGATTCATTGCCACATGCTCATACCCAATCGGCAAATATAAAGACATCATAAAAGCTCAAGTACATGTTTTAAGACTTCCGCTACTCTGATATTGTACGTCCTTCTTGAAGCGACAAAGTGTTAAAGTTAAAGAAATTTAAGAAATATGCATTATTAAAGCTTTTTGATATGTGTGAAAACACATATCCATTTTATATCAAAATAAACCCAATAAAGACCAAAAACATAATAAAAATGGCAAAGATATGCTTGTTTTTGTGTTTTGTATGTGCAGGTACGGATAAAGCAAAAACCACAAGAAAATGGTTAAAACCGGGCAAACACGAACACGGGAACGGAAGAGCACGCAAAAAGCCGGGAGGAAGCTATCAAAGTCAAAAAGTCAACTCTCAGTCAACTAAAGTCAAAGTCACAACAAGACAAAAATCCCAAAAATACCAAACCCGTCCCTCAAAGTTAACAAAAATAATCCCTAAAAACCTAACGGATAACTTAAAAAGTTAACACCCGTTATTTCTTTATAACACAAAAACCAATCCAAAGCCCGGGCCCAATCCAATTCACCCGGCCCAAAACCCTTTATATAAAAACCCCGGGTCAACAACAAGTCAAACACACCCATTTTACCCCTTCAGTTAAAACGAGCGGGAAAAGTAGTTATCTACTGTTCACCGTCTCCTCCATTAACCCTCTCAGTCAAATCATGGGGCAAATCCCAATTAAAGGACAAAAAGGACAATTCATGGGATCTAGTACACGCTGGCAAAATCTTACATCACCAAACGCATTTCATTGGTTGATCTCTTCAAGATATGCCACGCGGGCTAGTAAGAAAGCACAAGGAAAGGGATAATTTGCACTAATTATACACTTAGAAGAAACACAAGAAGCTACAAACCACGGATTGCCACGTTGGCAATCCGTGTGAGCTATCAATCTAATCCAACGGCTTGTATTGAAGAATCAATGATTAGAGGAATGGAAGGCTATGATCAAGAAGAGCGTGTAACTGAATTTGTGCCTAGAAGCTTCTCCAACGGGCTATATAAAACCTCTCTCTTCACACACAAAAAAAATGAATTTTTTTCTTTATCTAGTTTAGCTTTTAGAATTCTTAGCTTAATTTAGTTGTAGCTTATGCAATTTAATCTTCAAATGTAATTTTATCTTTTAGTAATTTGTAACTTTCAGTTTTTAAGGCATTGTAATCCAATTTGAGTTTTAATAAAATCCTTGTTTAAGTTTTCATAAGTTGTTTTCTACTCATAAGCTGCTACTATTCCATAAGCTACTCATAAGCTCTCACAAGTCTCTAAGCTTGTGATAGAGCTCAATTCAGTCCCTAATTTACTTAAACTCTAAAATTAGTTAAGCTTAATACCTTTGCTTGTTTGGATTGTGAGCTTTTGGAAGATGAGTTTACAAAGGAAGAACTCATATGGACTTTTACTAGCTTATCCAAAAGGATAAGCTAGAGCTGTTGATAAGCTCATTGAGCCATTTAGCCTTTGTTTTGCTAAGGCAGGTTGTAAGTTTCCCTTTACTCTTCCTGTTTTAAATTTCTTAGTGTAATTTAGCTTATTTTGCTTAAATGATTGCTTATTGGTGCTTAAACTTGTCTTATTTAGCTTATTGAACTTGATTTATAATCTGTTTTAGGCTTAAGTAGTATAGATCTTAGATTTTCATAATTTGTCTTAAAAATCATTAAAAATCCAAAAATAGAGTAATTTAGCTTATAGCTTATTAAACTGTCTTATAATTTGCTTAGGTTTGCTAATTAGGATTGCTATAAGCTGTTTATCATCTGGTTATTAAGTTTTAGTCATTAGATTTCAATTTAGCAAGTTAAAAAGGATTCTATGGATGTTAAAAGGGTGTTTGGTACTAGCAGTACTAACATAAGTTAGTACTGCTTGTATTTCTTTGTTCATTTGCTTGGGTTTAGAATAATTCAAACAGGTTTAAAAGTGCAGTTAGTTGAGGTTTAATTAGTCTAATAGAGATGTCCATAAGTGTCAGTTGATTAATTGAAACTGTGTTCATTAAGTCCTTCATTAGTTTCATTTTTAGCTCTAGTAGAATTTAACTAATCTAGTTTTATAATTTGAGTTAACTTAGGAGTTTTATAAGTGTAGAAATCAAGTAATTAGATCTGCATTTATAGGCTTTGAGATTTTGGTCAATTGCATCAAATAAGTAAAACAACAAGGAGCCATCTTCAAGCTTAAATCTTAGATGGTAATTCTAGTCCTTAGGTTTTTAATTTCAGCATTTAAGTAGATTTAGGATAATAGTATAACTAGTTTAAATTTATTTTCATTAAAAAGCTTATTTAATCATCTGAATTTAAGCTACAAAATCAGCATTCTTCATTTTCCTTTTGTCTTTTTTTAAGTAAAAACTCAGCATGTTGAGCTTGCTGTCTGTTTTCACAAGCTCTTAAGTTTTAAAATTCTTCCAAAAAGCATTTTCTTATAGCATTTAAGCTATCCTTTCAGAAAAGTCAAGTTGCAGTTACTAAGGAGCTTATTTGAGAGCTTAAAATTAAGCTAAAAAGTGCCTTAAGGTCTGTTTGGTTTAAGGGTGTGAATAAGTGCTTATTGTGTTTTTTCAGCTTTTGGCTTGTGCTTCTGTGCTCATTTATGTCATAATAAGCTCATTAGGTTAAACTTAGCTTGTTAGTTGCTTAGCTTTTCATTAGGGTAGCTTATTGTGACTTTTAGGCTTAATTAGTTTAAATGAAAAAACCAAAAGCTTGTTTTAAGTTTCTATCAAATTTAAGCTGTTCTATTAGCTTATTTAGGAACTTTTATAATAAGTTGCTTTTTTATAAAATTTGCTGTTATTTTCAAATGCTTAACAACTTTTTTTCTTTAAGTTTTAAAAAATATAAAAAAAGGGAAGTGGAAATCGGGGGTGAGCAAGGCTCGAACCCCCGACCTCAACACCTCAACCCTTTATAACACACACACTGGACCACGAACTCCCTACGCATTATGCCCTTGGTTCTTTCCTTGGGTCTTTTTCGTTATAACATTGCAACATTTATCTTTTATATACGTTTTTCCCTTTTAAGTCTATAAGCCATTTTTAGCTTATTTCGCAGCTTATTCAATAAGCTGTGATCTCAAACTTATTTTTCCTTGGTTCCAATTAGTCTAAGCTATTTTCTGTAATTTTTCTAGAATTTTTATAAATAGTTTAATATTTTTAAACATTTATTTTCCTTAAAAACTTTAAAAACTCATAAAAAATAGAAAAATAATCAGATAAATATAAATCTTTTTTAGAAAATTTTCTTTTATCATAAAATTTATAGGAAAATTAGTTTTGCTTTCGTCGGGTCTAATTTGTAAAATTTTGTTTTTTAAAGAACGAGATTTGTTCCCGTTCTCGTTTTTCGTATTTTAAAGCTCATTTCATATCCGTTTTTGTTATAGTTTTCTTTAAACTTACTTTTTATTCAAATAAAGTCCATTTAAAAAGAAAAATTTAAGTTAGGTTTAATTTTATAAATTTAGGGTTTTTGACCTCCGTTTAGGGCCCGTTTTGCGTTTTTAGTTAAAGTTTGGTTTCCCGTTATTTGTCTTCGTGCTTAATTGTTATAAGTTGCTTATTTTAATTTTTAAAAGTAGATAATCAAATCAATCTTTTTTTCCAATTCAAATCATTATCCGAACATCAAACGTGGTTTCAATTTCACGAATCGTTGGGGGATAACGACCCGGGAATCATACTTCCCGGTTTATATACGTATTATATTATATATATTTGTGAAGATTTTTCTTTTTACCTTTGTCCTCAAGGGTAAATTGGTAATTTTCCATCATTTTATATATTTTACTCTTACGTATATATTAGATTCTAGCGAATCAAATTTTTGGTGCCGTTGCCGGGGATTTGTGATTAAGATTCTCTCGTTTGAAGTTTGTTGATCGTGTTTTGGAGAACCTTTAGTTTTCGAAAGTTACGATTTTAAAAAAATCAAAAATAAAAAAAAATATAAAATATAAAAAGTAAAAAAAAAATATTTTTCCTTTTCTTTTTAGTATAAAAACTCTATCCTGATGCACAGATCTGTATGTACCAATGCGTTCGCGAGTGTCAACTTGAAAAGAAGTACATCCTTGTTATTGTTGACGATTACTCTCGATTTACATGGGTAAAATGCTTGCGATCAAAAGATGAAGCTCCAGCTTTTATTATCAATTTTTTGAAGATGATCCAAGTACGACTTAAGGAAACCGTCCGACGCATCAGAACAGATAATGGAACTGAGTTTGTTAATCAGACATTGCGTGAATATTATGAGAAAGTTGGCATTTCTCATGAAACATCTATTGCGCAGCTTTCCCCATGAAAAACGGTGTTGTTGAAAGACGAAATCGTACGCTAATTGAAGCAGCCCGCACTATGTTAATTTATGCAAAAGCTCCTTTATTTCTATGGGCCGAAGCGGTTGCTACAGCCTGTTATACCCAAAATCGTTCCATGATACGCCTTCGACACGGTAAAACACCATACGAGCTTCTACACAACAAACCTCCCGACCTATCGTATCTTCATGTGTTTGGTGCACTCTGCTACCCAACGAATGATAGCGAGAACTTGGGCAAGTTACAACCGAAGGCCGATATAGGTATTTTCATTGGCTATGCACCCACGAAGAAAGCATTCCGGATTTACAACAGACGTACCAGATGAATAATTGAAACCATTCACGTTGACTTTGATGAGCTGACTGCGATGGTTTCTAAACACAGTAGTTCAGGACCCGGCACTACATGAATGACATCCTGCAACAATCAGTTCAGGACTCGTGCCAAACCCTCATCCTTCAACACCGTTTGTACCACCTTCAAGAACTGATTGGGATATACTGTTTCAACCATTGTTTGATGAATTATTCAATCCTCCACCAAGTGTTGATTTTCTAGCCCCTGAAGTCATTGCTCCAATTGATGAAGTAGTAGCTCCAGAACCCGCTGTTTCAACCAGTACACCTTCCTTAACCACAGTTGATCAAGATGCACCATCACCAAGTAATTCTCAAACAACACCCGAAACTCTGCCTCCCGTCATTCCGAACGATGTTGAAGAAAATAATCATGATATTGAAGTTGCACATATGGGTAATGATCCGTACTTCGGTGTTCCAATTCTAGAAGTCTCTTCTGATCAACCTTCATCATCGGATACTATTCATACAATTGTGAACCCTGATCACCAAATTTCTGAACACAATAGCAAATGGACTAAGGATCATCCACTTGAAAACATAATCGGTGAACTCACTAGACCAGTTTCTACTCGGCTACAATTACATGAGCAAGCTCTGTTCTGTTACTAAACAATGCTTTTCCTCACTGTTGTTTGACCCAAGACATAAAAGATGCTTTGACTCCAAGCATGGTTGGATTGAAGCAATCAAGAAGAACTTAATGAGTTTGAACGAATTAAGGTATGGGAGCTCGTACCCCGACCAGACAAAGTTATGGTGATTACTTTGAAATGGATCTACAAAGTGAAACTAGACGAACTAGGAGGAATATTAAAGAACAAAGCTCAATTTATTAGCCTGAATTTACCAGGTCAAGAGGAAGGAATCAATTTTGAAGAGTCTTTTGCTCCGTGCAGATTAAGAGGCTATAAGGATTTTTATCGCGTTTGCTGCTCATATGAACATGGTCGTCTACCAAATGGATGTGAAGACTGCGTTTCTGAATGGTAATATACGGGAAGAGGTTTATGTTAGCTAGATGGATGGGGTCGTGGATAAAGATAACCCCAATCATGTGTATAAGCTAAAGAAAGCTCTTTATGGGTTGAAACAAGCTCCACGCGCGTGGTATGATATGTTGTCTTCATTCTTGATATCTCAAGACTTCTCCAAAGGTTCAATGGATCCTACATTGTTCATCCGTAGGGAAGGCAAGGAATTACTTCTGGTACAAATATATGTCGATGATATTATCTTTTGTCAATTTCTACAACCGAACTTTGTGACCTATTTGCTAAAATCATGTGTTCAAAATTTAAGATGTCAATGATGGGCAAAATCTCATTTTTCTTAGGATTACAGATTTCTCAAAGTCCCAGAGACATCTTTATTAACCAGTCAAAATATGCACTTGAATCTTTAAAGAAATACGGTTTTGACTCTTGTGATCTAATGGATACTCCAATGGTGGAGAAATCCAAACTGGATGAGGATAAAGAAGGGAAATCCGTAGATCCGTCACACTATCGCGGTATGATTGGAACCCTCCTTTATCTTACAGCCAGTAGACCTGGCCTACAATTTGCTATATGCATGTGTGCCCGGTAAAAAGTTAGCTGGTCGTCTAAAAGGCAGAAAAGCATTGTGATATTCAGTACGGAAGCTGAATATATTGCTTTGTCCGGCTGTTGTGCTCAAATCCTATGGATGAGATACAGCATACCGACTATCGGCTTTTGATTCAATAGAATTCAAATGTACTGTGAAACAAAAGCGCTATGCCTTATGCTGCATGAAAACGTTCGAACATCTCTATATCCAAGCATATAGACATCAGATTTAACTTTATCAAGGGACATGTTGAGAACTGGGGTGATCGAACCTTACATTTCAATACTGAGATCACTGGCATACATCTTCATCTAAAGCTCTTTGGCCGAAAGAATTGAATTTCTGTTCAACAAGCAGGAATACGAAGTTTTACGCCGGAGACTCTAGAAACAATTGGGCAGATGGAAGTTGAGAATAGAAGGTACTATTCACATATCTGTATAATATGTATATATTTTAAAACCATAAAAACCAAAAAGATTTTTTATTTTTCAGAAAACTTTTATAAAATCAAAATACAAAAATATAAAATATTTAAAACCAAAGAAAAAATTAAAAAATGAGAAAAATATAAAAAGAAGTAATAATGGCATGTCTTCTGAAAATCAATAACATTTACGGTCTTAGAAATGTCATTCAATAATGATAACGAGCAGTAAATGAGTTTAAAAGCAAAGTTCCAAATTTTTCACAGAACATGCCAAATTGCTTGCTATTATTTCCGATAGCAACCGATCATCATCATAAGAGGCAATATATAAAAAAGAAAACCTGACCTCTCAACGGGAATTTATTACTCGGAACATGGTCTACTTATGACCATGCAAAGGCTTTGTGTTTACTTTGCAACACAAGATATAAGAAAAAAAATTAACCCGTGCTTCCTATACCATACATGTGTACGTGTCAATGACTTATGTTCAAAATAAGAGAAATTATTATTTATTGGTAAAAATTGTCTTACAAAATGAATCAGATCCTCTTTAGAAATCTCACAAAATATTTTATAGCTAAATCAACACTCAACTATGTCTACCAGCTCTTTAAAAATTAGAAAAACGGGACACTGTTTGAGGGGAGAAGGTGCGCATAAGAAAATAAAAAAAATAAAACAAAAAAAAAAAAAAACAAAAAAAAACCCTTAAAAAAACTTTTAAAACGGCCTTTCAAAATAAGTCACTAAAAAAAAGATAAAGTTTTTTAATAACGGACGATTATTAATTTACAAGGGAATTTAATGGATGTTAACTACATGAGCTTTAGATGTCATTTATTTCAAACTTTAGGGACTTATTTTCAATTTAAGACTTAGTGAACTTAGGTTTTAAAACTACATACGACTAATATTGCCAACACTTCATAAGTATTAAAAAGACTTAGGAATGTTTGGATATAATTACATAGTTTTAAATGCCTTGAAGTTGATTCTCACGTGATAGATCTAAGCTTATATATTCTTAAAACACGATCTCGAGTATGTGTGCGTACAAAGTTTTGCTTGATATCTTGGGTATCTACACCAGTCAAATGGGAAAAGAGTAGATTAATATCTTGAAAGTGTCCCTTGACCTTCTTTTGAGGTTAGCATCTTTTTGTCCTTTGAAGGTTACTCCTTTAATTTTCATTAGGTCTTTTTTTGAATCTTTTGTCGGAGCACTATTTCTATCACATGGTGAAGAGACATCTCATCATTAGTCATTATGCATCATTTGAGTCCTAGGTGGAAGTTTGGGAGTATAATTGTTTAAAACGTGAGAAGAGTTCTGTCTGATTCAATTAATGTTTTACCCGACCGGTCAATCTCTAAGCTTATTTTTAAATTGAGTAGAAATATTTGATAAAAGAGGTACACATAGGGATTTTAATTGTCCTACATCCGTGACTTAGTTTGACTTTTGTTGTTACATTTAAATCATAACTATCCTGAAGAGAGAAATGCGCTCATCTGGGATTTAATTGACTTTGGTGTTGCGGTATCAAATTCTTAAAAGGGTTAATTGTGTACTTTGGATATTTGGGCTTTATACATCAAGACTGCTTGATGTGGCTTGCAAGAAAGTTCTGAATCTACTCAAGAAAGGATTGCTGGTTTAGGGGGAAGCTAAGACAACATCAACACCGACATCACCAACCACACAAGCTCAAGTTACATATGTATCTGAATATGTTTCATACTCGAAGTCTGAAGCAAAGACTTTCATAACTTGGAAAGAAAGTTGAAGCAATGCCGGAGAGTGCTTGGATAGAGAAAGATCAGATTGACAACTTCTTGATAGAAAGAAGGTTAATGAGGAGTTTAGAAATGTACATTGGTGGGAGATTGTACGAAGGAGACCTACGGCTGCTACAAAGACACATAAGATACATCATAGATTGTTCTCATCATTCAAGTAAAATCTTCGTATATAATAAACATGTGAATATGTACATAAGTAGTAAAAGACTTATGGTGATAATAAGGAGTGCTCGAGTACAAAATTTTCAAGAATTTCTTAGTAAATTCAAAATTTTTCAAATTATTGTACTCAGCACTGTCTTAAATACCCTCAATTATTAAGGGGGAGCATTAAAATGTTCCTTATAAGTTATTTTGTAACATTTTTTCCCCGGACGTTTAATCAATTGATATCCAAAATATCAAAGGATTAACATTTTGGATAGGGGAAAAAATGTGATTTAAACTAACTGGATCTAACTGTATTGAAAGACTGATCATAATATATATGGATTCAATCACTCCACACTTATCATGTACTACGAATACAATCACCTGTAAGGGGAGCTTTTAGTGATGATGAAAAACTCTACAAAGTGTAAATCTGAGTTTTGATATTTATATCAAGACCTTTGATTGAGAATTTTCAATGTTTTTAGAAGGATTGTGATGAAATACCCAAAAGACCGACCATGTACTTAAATTTAAGAAGTTATAAGGCGGTTAGGCTTAGGTATTCAAATCCTATGATCCAGCCAGAACTGGAGGGATCTACCCAGGGATATCCACTAGTTAGTGATAAGGTCCTTAGGAATATACAACAGGAAAAAAGTGAGAATCGGTAATAATGCCGACTGATATTGAGCTAACACTTGAACAAGACCCAACAAGGTATTAGTTATGAAGTCTCGGTAAGCATTGAAGGGGTTGAAGAATGAAAAAGAAATGTAAAGATAAAGGGTGAAAAGAAAGAAGCCCTCCATACACTTAGGCAGAAACCGGGTCAATACATAATCTGTCGGAAACACGAAGTTGTTGTCCGACATTGAAGACAGTCATGGACCCAGTGACGCTAAGCTCAACCCTCCCCAGCCACTCAAGGTCTACCAACTGACTCCCTGTTTTCATTTCTCACAAGGAGATTACACACATTCTATCACCTTTCTAACTCTGAGTTATTTTCTGGTATTAAAAAGGTGCAGTCTTGCTCCATGCCTCCGATCACTAAATCAAAAATCACTATGATCTAGAGCAGATCATCCATAAATCTCATAGAACACATGTCAAAATTATGCTTGATATCTCCACACATTAATATAATACAAGAAAATATAAGAGCCTACGCATAATCCGTGTGATTTGCCAAACATCTGAGTAATACTTAATAATTCACAAAAGATGGAAATCCTGCTTGCGCCAAATCAAACAAGTTCATGTGAGGTGACTTGTGTGATTCTAAACAAATCAACTTGTGACAACGTGGAAAGAACCCATGGTGCAATCTATAAAGAGGTCAAACTTTGTTCCAAGTTATGAATTTAACGATTGATGATGAATTTTGAAATGATCAACACTCTCAGATGTGTCACAAAACCACTTTAGCAAGTGACACATCGATTGAGTTTCAAATTGATTTTTCTATTTCAATCGGTGAGACAGTAACTCACTGGTTCACTCTTATCGTGTTGTCTGCTTTGAGACGTTCCGGTAATGAGAACATGCTGAGTTTGATGAATCTAATACATATGTGTTAGAAAGATTCTATACTTCAGCGGGAAATCCTGTCAAGGAGATTCTTCTTAAATTGAATCTACTTGATCACAGGTCGATCCTCACGAATTCGAAGGTTACTCCAACCAAACACGGGCGAATGACAAAGTCCCCCCCCACCCCCCCCCCCCCCCCCCCCCCCCCCCCATATTCGTCCCTCCCGCGTTTATTGCAAATATGTTTTAATGCATGATACTTAAAGATGGTGGTGAAGGTACCTGATTCCAGCTGGCTCACAAGATTCATAACCACATGCTCATACCCGACCGACAAAACATAAAGACATCATGAAAGCTCAAGTACATGTTTCAAGACTTTCGCTACTCTGATACCGAACGTCTTTCTTGAAGTGACGAAGTGTTAAAGTTAAAGAATTTCAAGAAAGATGCAACATTAAAGCTTTCCAAGTCAACAAATCAAGAATGGTATAAGCATGTCGGTCCAGAAGTCACAAGATCACAGATGACAAAGTCACAAGATGGCGAAATGAGATTATGCTTGGTTGATGATCTCACAGTGCTCAAGATCACATCTCCACTTACAAGTAAAGATAAAGGAACAAGTTGAGCCTAAAGTCAAAGATTACACAACATATTCACAAGAGAAAGTCAAGTTAACGAGCTGAAAGGACTAAAGATATAGTACAAATTATGCAGGTTTTAAATTTTGGTAAAATAAGATTGACCTCACGCTTAGGGGAGATTGTTGGAAACTATAAAAGTATCGGTCACTTCCAAGTTGTAATAGTCTTAGCCCGTAGTTTTGTATATGATTAGGCCGTATTAAGGAAGTCTGCCCTAAGGCCCATTAAAGCCCGTTAAGGTGCCCATGTCTGGCCATCATAGGATTATATATACACCTCTCCATGCCTTTGGGAGAGGTGGTTGTGTTTGGTTTGGTTGTTTCATTTCTTATTTCACACACATAATAATATTATCATCCATTCCATGTTACTTTCTCTCTCTAGAAACTTTCCAACCCACTTCTCTCTCTAGTTCTTGTATAATATCAAAGATTACTAGTATTCTACACAACTACATAAGCCTCGCCCGTCCTTGAGGAACTTCCTCAAAAACCTTAAGTTGTGTAACAACGTGATTCATATCTTAATCCCGCAACTCATCAAACAAGAACTGTTTTGAAATTAAGATATGAGTTTATACAAGCTCAACGTCTTTAAAAACAATATTCAACGCGATTTCAGGTTTACTCAAAATTTTAACACCACTCAAATAACTCCCGATACTCAGCTCATCGGGCAATCTCAACCGATAAGCTACAGGGCCAATCCTTTCAAGAATCTCAAATGGTCCTATATACCTAGGTGCTAACTCACCTTTCTTACCAAAACATACTACACCTTTCCAAGGTGAGACTTTCATCATAACATGATCACCAACACTAAACCCTAAAAGTTTCATTTCTACTATCAACTCACCCTCTTGACGATCTTTGGCTTTCTTAAGCCTTTCCTTAATCATGACTACCTTAGTCGTCTCTTGTTCCAACTCAAGTCCAATCATCTTACTTTCTTCAATCTCAGCCTACAAAACTGGCGACCTACCTCTTCTTCCATACAATACCTCTAATGAAAACTCGTCGAATACTCGAATGATAATTATCTTTGTAGGAAAACTCACCTCACAGAAAGTGAGTATCCCAACTACCACCAAATTTCTCACACAAGCTCTAAGCTATATTTTCCAACTCCGAAAAGTAAGCTCACTCGGACCATCAGTCTATCGATGTAGGCAAGTACGCATATCTACTCGTGATCCTAACGACGTCTACAATCCCTTTTCCAAAACCCTCAATATACATTCATCATATCATGAATGCATCGACATGTGCAAAATCCATGTCTTGCAACTGTCTCCATCTACATACAACCTTTCCAACTAAACTCCTCTTATATTCTTTTCGTATTGGCTAGAAAAATGGGATAATTTATCATCTATCGACTATCACCCAAATCTCGCATCGCATCCACTTCTATCGATCTTGATAAACTTAGATTTACTTATCCAAGTTAATCTTTACTTTATTCCACTTTCTAATTGGGTATCTCAGGTTGTAGTAACAACCTGCAGACCTTGATGTTCATATACTGCTACTTTCTAATCACGCTAATACTTACTAACACCACCAGCTATATCCTTCCTCATACTCGGCCACCAATTCGTATACCTAAGATCATATTACATCTTACTTACTCCAGGACGAACAAAATACTTTGTCGCATGCGCCTCCTCCACAATCAAAGTCCTTACATCACCTACCATAAGAATCCAAATTCTATCCAAAAATTATAACCCACCACCATCTCTTTTCTCTATTTGTTAGTCCAAGCCACGCAACATCTCTGTTGACAGTGTTCTCTGCTTTGGACGTCTCAACCTATACCACTTAACATCTCACATCTCCTTTCTAATCTCAGCTTGGATCGTCATACATATATCTCAAACTCGTCTTGGCTTCACTCCTCCTTTCTTACTCCATGCATTATCAACTACGTTTGCCCTTTCCCAGATGGTACTTGGTCTCGCAATAACAACCCCTAAATAACTCCACCATCCATCGTATCTGCCCTCAGGTTCAATCCTTCTGATTGAAAATGTGTTGGAGACTTTTATGATCCGTATAGATCACACTCTTCGTCTTGTACACATAATGCCTCTATCATTTTAGAGCAAAACCATCACGCCTAAGTCCATAACGTGAGTCGTGTCGTTCTTCACATGAATCTCCAGTTGTTGTGTCATATAAGCAATCACCTTCTCTCTTCGTCTAAGCAAGCATCCTAACCCTTGCTCCACGCATCACTACGAAATTGTCTGATCCTTCCGGAAGCAAGATCGGCTCCTAACTATATTTGTCCTACAACTTTCAAAAAGCTGACCTCTTTACTCTGCCGCATTACCTAGTTGGGCTTCACATGGACAACTTCTCTTTCTCAGCAGCATCTAAATTCATCATCAATATGTACGTCATCACCTTCTTAGACTTCATGTAGACCTAAATGTCATTGTTAAACATGATGGCAACTTGCCTAAATACGGCTAGCACACCCGATTCATTATGTCCATGAAAATCGCCGGTGCATTGGTCAACCCAAAAAGGCATAGCCGTAAACTCATAGCGTACATAACGCATCCTAAAAGCAGTCTTTGGAATCTCATCTTCGTGCACCCTCATTTGGTGACAGCCCGAATAAAGATCTATCTTACTCAACTCGCGATAATCTGTGCACGTCCTAAACGACCCATCCTACGTATTGACAAACAATACATGTGCTTCCTCATAGCGAATAATTAGGTCAAATAAAACCTTTACCTTGCAGCTCTTGCAATTATTCCAACAACTCTTTCATCTCCGTAGGAGCCAAACGACACGGCCCTTCGCAATCGTGTCAGCCCGCTTGTCTAACACTATACGAAATTCTACTTCTCTGACGAGGGGTAAACCTATTACATCATTAAAAACACTTTGGGAACCACATACTACAGGTATATCACATAATTTCGACTCATCTACTTTGGTACTCCTACGAGACCTCGCATTCACATTAGTTTTTATCCCCACGAACCTCAAGCACCTTCAAATCCACCAAAGGCATTTTAACCATCTCCTCATGGCATACTTTCTCAGCCTTATACCTCACAATTAATTCTCTTATACGACTATATCAACCTTCTCATAACCAACGGTACTAGATCTATAGTGAAATGAGAACCTTCTAACTCTAACAACTTAACTCATCCGTTTCACTACCTCAATCACATAGGCACAACTCAGAAGATGTGAACTAACATCAACTCTAAGATCACATAATCACGAACATCAAACGAATTCAAAGGACCACGATAAATCAAATAGGGTAATGCACGAATATCGAACCAACTATGAACAAATACCAAGGCTTTACATGTACCAATTTTGGTAAGGATTCAAAAATCACAAAAACTCAAAAGAAAATCAAACCTAATGTATGTATTGATAAGAAAAACAAACCATCGACACAACAAACGTACCATCGACGCAAGAGACACCTATTGAATAACACCACGTATCACGACCTATAAATAAAAGAATATGAACCTTGTACAAAAAATTGATTTTTCACCCGCGGGAATTAATCTTCCCTAACTTATATCAATCAGTCATTTTTAAACAGTAGAATCATATTATTTAATAATGTAAATTATTAATATTAATTTATAAAAATAATAAATTTTAAAAACTTAAATAGAAATTGTCTACATTACAAAAATCAAGAGATGGTTATTAAAAGAAATGTGTTGCATATTATTTGTATAATTCAATTTAAAACAAAGTTTTTGTCACTTAACAAATATCTCATTAAATACAAAAATCACTTTAACATTATTATTATTTCAAAAAGGTTTTCCATAGTGTGTTACTAACAGAAACGCGTGACTCAAAACAAAAGACATTATTATCTCGAAAAGGGACTTCAAACACCTTAAGAACTTCAACACCAAAATATCATTTGAAAACGAACACGTACCAACGAAACTCAAGAAGAAACATCAAGAACCAACTAAATCGTAGAGACTCACTCATAAAAATGATCAAAGAACAAAAATCAAGAGCACCCTTACTCTTGACAAAAGAAGCAAATCGAAACGTTGAACGGAGGACATAGAACACCAGTTCTATCATAATACCAACAAGGAATACTAACACGAGAGTGATCTCCCGTTCCATGATTTCAAAGGGCTCCTCCACAAACTAGAGCTTATCTTTGATATGTGAGAAATCACATATCCTTTTTTATACCAAAAATGACCTTAAAATGAACAAATTGTGCAAATTATGCTTGTATATCGCTTGTTTTGTCATTTGTGATGTGTATGTACGGATATTGCAAAAATCACAAGAAAACGGTCAAAAACCGGACAAACACGGACACGAGAACGGATAGAGTTCAAAAGAGCCGGAAGATTGCTATTAATGGTCAACATAGTCAATCCTTGGTCAACATTAGTCAACCACAAGAAGACAAAACACTTGAAAATACCCAAAATACCCTTAATGTTAAACCAAATTCATCGAAAGCCCTAAAAACCCTAACACCGTTATCTCCTTTTTATTAAAGAGATAACGGTCGTTATCCCTTTATAACTAAACCCTTTTAACCGTGGCCCAAACACCCGGCCCAATCCTTTTACCATAAACCTAAGCCCAAATTAACACCCCGGGTCAATAAAGTTTAACCTCACATCAAATCAAAGGGTAAAATGAAATTAATGACATGGCTAAAAGATTCGAGTGCTATGTTACATGTTAGCAAAAGGAAACGTCATAAGAGCTCATGATTGGTCAAGAAGGGATAATGGTATGGCACGTGGAGTCAAGGAAACACACAACGAATAGAAATTTTACACTAAATCCTCTGCTAAAGAAGCACAAGTACTCTGACACACGGATTGCCACGCTGGCAATCCGTGTGCTCACTTATTTGATCCAACGGCTTAAACAAAGGATCCAATGATTGGCATTAAAAGAAGGGACGTGATCAAAGCTTGGAGGAGCATGTTGAGAGACCTAGAAGCTTCTCTCTCAGCTATAAATACTAGACCTCTTCACTCACAGCAAGATATCTAGGAGTAGTTTTATAGTAGCTTGTAATTTAGCATATTTCTTATGTAATTTCAGCTTATGGATTTTAGTTTATTGTAATTTCCTTTCCAACGATTTGTACTCAATATTAGTTATTAATAAAAGTTGTTTTCTATTAAATCTCCTTTGCTAAAATCTGTTTTCTACTTATTTGCTAAATGAATGAAAAAGCTCTTATTACTGTTTTATAAGCTCAAGCTACTCTTAAGCTACTAAAAGCTCTCTTATAAACTTGATCATCCCTTGGAATTGGATGGCTGCTGGATGATCAAGTTGGGTAATAGTCCTTGAAGGTCAAGGGTTAGGATAGATTAGGAATTGGTTTTGCTTATAGCTATAAGCTATAAGCTGTTTACATAAGCTCTGATTGAGCAAACAATCCTTGTTTAGTTGGGATTTTAGGTTATGCATCATTTACCTTCTGTCATTTTAAATTTTCTAGTTAAACTGTTCTTACTAGCTTAGATTTGCTTATTGATTGTTTATATTTGCTTATTAACTGTTTAAACTTGCTTATTAATGCCTATTTTAGTACTTTTATGCTTATTGTGTTTGTTAGATTGTTAGATCTTAAGTTTGCTTTAAATTTCTATAAAATCTGTCAAAAGTCCAAAATATTAGCATGGGTGTATTAGTTGGTTGTTATACTTATTTGCTTATTGAAAAAATGTTTCAATAGGCGTCAGTTTTAAGCTTGTAATAATCTGGTATTTGCAACTTGATCTTTAAATCTCTTATTCATAAGCTTAAAATGGGATTTTGTGATTTAAAGGGGTGTTTGGTTATTGACAGTACTAACTAGAGTTAGTACTGTCATAAGCCATTTGGCCTTTTGGATCAATTCTAAATCACATTAATAGGTTTATAAATTCAGGATTTAGAGTTGTTAGTAGGTTTAATCAAGACTTTTCAAAAATTATTAGTAGATTGTTAGTTTTGTTAGCCTAAGTTCTGTCTCTTTTGCATATTTAGCTCTAATCTGTCCTAGTTGTTGTTAATGCTTTTGTTGAGTTTGTTTTGGTGTTTTTAAAGTGTCTAAACCAAGTATCTTAACCTGCACTTAAGGTTTTTAAGCTTTGGTCACACTTTTGTGCATACTACATCAGATAGAAAAACAGTCCTTCAGCCATTTTTAGGATTAAATATTAGAGGTTAAAAGTTGTTATTAGGATTTAAAATTCAGAGCACAAGTAGTTTTTAGGTCACTCTCAATCTACTTTAGCTTATTTTCTCTTAAAAAGTTCATTAAGCTATCTGTTTTTGAGCCCAAAATAAGCATTTTGTCTTTTCAAGTCAAAAGAAAAAACTCAGTATGATCTGAGTAAAATAGCAATTTTCAAATAGCTTTTTCTTGTTCATTTGATTTTTAAACTATGTTTCGAAAGCTGTTTTATGAACTTTGTAAGGTATACTTTAAGTTTGAATAAACCAAAAGTCCATAAGGATCTTTTAGCTTATTGGAAAATAAGTTCAAATTCCCCTTAAGGACTGTTTGGTTTTCAGTTGGTCTCTAAGTGCTTATTTTGAATCCTCAGCTTATGGCTTGCTTCTTTATGCTTATTTCCAGGTTAGATTAGTTTATTAAGTTTAGGATTAAGTTAGTTTTAGCTTATCTTAGTTTGCCCTACTTATTAAGTCATATAGTAAAAGCAGCTTTAAGATTAAGCTAGCAGTAATAACCTAAGTTAGTACTGCTAATGCTTTAGTTTGAGCTCCATTTGCTGTATTATATGCTCATTACTTTTCATATTAGCTTCATTAGGCTAGATTTTAGTTTAGAAGTTGCTTATTTTGCTAGGTCATAGCTTATTTTAGCCTCTTAGTTGCTTAAGTTTTCATAAAAGTTCAAAAAGAAGTTTTATACAATCTGTCTGTTTTTAGCTCATTTTCCAGCTTATTTAGTGCTTTTCAAAAATAGTTGTTGTTTTTATTAAAATTGCTTAATTTCAGCTTTTCTATAAGTTTGCTTTTTAAAGTTTTTCTAAAAATAAAAAAAGGGAAGAAGGGAAATCCAAGGTGAGCAAGGCTCGAACCCTGGACCTCTACCTTCCTCGACCTTTTTATAACACAACACACCAACACAGTAACCATCTCACCCTGGGGTCTTTTTCGTTCTATATTTGCACATTTAATGCTTTATACACATTTTAGGCATTTAAGCTTATAAGCCATTTTTGGCTTATTTCACAGCTTATTCGATAAGCTGTGTTTCTAAGCTCATTTTTCCTAGATTCCTCATTGTTCAAGCTATTTTTCGTAATTTTTTCAGGATTTTTATAAATAGTTTAGTATTTTTAAACATTTAATTTTGTTAAAATCGTTTTTAATTCATAAAAAATTATAAAAAGTCAAAAAAATATAATTCTTTTTTAGAAAATTTTCTTTTAACATTTAGGACTTAGGAAAATTAGATTTGCGTTCGTAGGATTTAAATTGCAAAATTTCGATTTTTAAAGAACGAGATTGATTCCCGTTCTTGTTTTCTTCACGTTTTTAGCTTTAAACACCTTTGTTTTTTGTCTAGTTTTCTTTGCCTTAGCTTTTTAGTCAATTAAAACTTATAAAAACCAAAAAGATCATTTTAGTCTTAATTTTGATAATTTAGTTTTTTTTAGGTTCCGTTTAGGATTCCCGTTTTACATATTTAGTTAAATTTTAATTCCCGTTATTAAAGTTAGGTTTAATTGTTCCTTTATTTGTTCACTTTTAGGATTTTAGAAAACAAATCATCTTCGAACCAATTCAAATCATTGTCCAAATAACAAACGTGGTCTCAATTTCATAAATCTTTGGGAAAATGACCTGGTAATCACTTACCGGTTAAAACGTGTAGTATTTTTGTAAGATTTTTCCTACTACCTTTGTCCTCAAGGGTAGTTTTGGAATTTTCTATACTTTGGATATTATTACGTATATAATTGAAATACATCAGTTTTTGGCGCCGTTGCCGAGGATTTGAGATTAAGATTTTTTCGTTTGAAGTTTGTTGATCGTGATTTGGAGAACCTTTCGTCTTCGAAAGTTACGCTTTTAAAAAAATCAAAAATAAAAAAAAATTAAAAATATAAAAAGTAAAATAAGAAAAAATCTTAAATATTTGCTCTTCCGGATTTTTCAATTTTTCTTGTGAATTCATTAAGAAATAAAAAATTAACCAAGTTGGTAAAAGAACACCAACAAATAATACTTTCAATTGAAGTATTATCCATCATAAGTTTCCCGAAAACCAAAGATTAAAAAAAATTACCGTTGGTAGTCCTTACAAAAAAGGTGCACCTCTATTGTAAAATTTATTTAACTTTAAGAGAGTTACCCCTAAGTTTGTTGATTAATCGGTCAACGAAAAAAAATTCCTTTTCTCATTTCTTTTATCATTTCATTTGTTAGTTTAGTGCATGCGCACTAGAAATTCCAATTTTCCAAATAATTCAAACGTAACCATTCCGAGACGTCGAAATAAAGGACGTGCTCCAAACATAGTCGAACCTGAGCTTCGTACTATCATTGCACCAATGGCGGAACGTACAATGGAAGAGCTACTCCGATCACCCACGGAAGGGTATGGAGAAGCTATTGTTTTACCAGAAATTAATGCAGATCATTTTGAGATTAAAACAAATTTGCTTCAATTGGTTCAAGCGAACCTGTTTCACGGTTTAGAGAACGAAAATCCTCATGCTCATATTAATAGTTTTAAAAGGATTACCTCGACTTTACGATTTAGGAATGTGTCAAACGATGTGATTAAGCTAATGATGTTTCCATATTCACTCGAGGGGGCTGCTAAAACTTGGTACGAGAAAGAACCTCCTAATTCAATCTTGACTTGGGAGGATCTCGTCACCAAATTCGTGAATCAATTTTTCCCTCCCTCAAAAACGACTCACTTAAAGAATAAAATCTCTCGATTTACCCAAAAATTTGATGAGTCTTTTAGTGAAGCGTGGGAACGATTTAAGGAAATGCTTAGAGCTTGTCCCCACCATGGATTTACGAAGTTAACCCAAGTTGATACCTTTTATAATGGTTTAAACGACAACGATCAAGACTCCTTAAATGCCGCGGCAGGTGGAAATCTTTTGAGTAAGACGGCTAGAGAGGCTTTGAATATAATTGAGAACAAATCAAAAGTGCGTTATTCACGAAACAAACCAAATGCTTCTAGGATGAATACGACTTCTAGGGAAAGTGATAGTAAGACGGATGAGAGAATTGATAAGCTTGCAGACCAACTTTCGACCTTAGTTGAGATTGTTTCTAAAAAAGTTATCACTCCCGCTCCGGTTAAAGCGGTTGAGGAAACTTAGCGTACTTGTAGGTGGTGCCCATTCTTGGTATAATTGTCCGACTACCGATAACAATCAAGCTAGTGTTTGTGCGACTACGGGTACTTACAATCAAGTTAACCCTCCAAACCGTGTTAGTAATCAAATAACACCACCCGGTTTTGCTCTGGTGCAAAATAATTGTCAAAATAGGTTTAATCAAAATCAAGTTCAAGGGAATAATTTTACTCGGGGAAATAATTTTCATGGTAATCAAGGTTTTCAAGCTCAAAATAATCATGCTCTGAATTTTCAAAATCAAGGATTTCAAAACCAACATTTTCAAGTGCCTAATAATCAAGTTCAACAAGAGATTTCAAATGATTTTTCGAGTTACAAGAGGAATAACGATCAAATGTTGAGAAACATGCAAAATCAAATCAACTCGTTGAAAGGAGACCTTAAGAATGAAATTCAAAACACGATAAAATCTCAACAAGCCGTCATGATGAATCAACAAACTACCTTTCAAAATAATTTGCAAAACATGATATGTGGATTGTTTTAAAACCAAGCCTCAACTTCGGGTACTCTTCCGAGTAATACCATTCCAAACCCGAAGGGTGAGATGAAAGCGATCACTACTCGAAGTGGTGTTGCTTACGAGGGACCCTCGATTCCTACTAATCCTTCTCCTAAAAAGGTAATAGAACGAGAAACCGAGGTGACAACGGATAAAGAGCAAACAAAATTCCAAGGAAGTACCGCTCACATCCCACCTCCGGTTATCCCCATTCCCATTCCGGAACCCGATGTTCCAAAGACTTTGCCTAAAACCACTCCCATTCCGGAACCTGATGTTCCGAAGAATTTACCCAAGCCAAATATTCCATATCCTTCTCGACTTAATCAAGAAAAGTCTCGTGACAAAGCTTCGAATCAAAAAGAGAAGATTTTTCAAATGTTTCACAGATTTGCTTTTGACATAAGTTACCGCGGATCTTTACTTTTGAGCCAAGATTTTACTCCTACATTAAGAGTTTACTCATGATAAGGAAAACTTTGCTTGAGGTACTAAGATACCATTGAACAGAATGCCTCAGGCGGTGCTCCTCAAAAACTTACCCGGTAAAGCTTGTAGATGCCCGGCAAGTTTTCTTATTCCATGCAATTTTCTGGGAATGGATGTATGTCACGCCCTTGGCCGATCTTGGCGCAAGCATAAATATTATGCCCCTTTCTATTTGGAAAAAGCTTTCTTTACGTGAACTTACACCAACTCGGATGACTTTAGAGTTAGCGGACCGATCGATTACTTATCCTAAAGGACTCGCCGAAGATGTTTTTATCAAAGTTAAGAAATTTCATTTTCCTACCGACTTTGTTGTTGTTGATTTCGAAGCCGATCCTCGAGTTCCTCTCATACTTAGAAGATCCTTTTTGAGGACCGGTCGTGCTTTAATTGATGTTTATGGAGAAGAAATAACCCTTAGAGTTGATACAAGCCTTATTGTCACGTTTAATCTAATTAACCACGAGATACTCCTCTACAAATGATAAGTCGGTAAACCGAATTAACATCATTGATGTAGTTTGTGAGGAGTATGCTCCAGAAATGCTAGGATTTTCTAATTCTTCGGGTGGCAATCTCACCCCGACGTCTGAGCTGTTTACTTCCGAATTCATTTTGGAAGAAATTGAAGCTTATCTTAAGGATGATTCGATTTCACCGGAAATTGATTACGCCGATTGCAATTCGGAGGAAGATATTTGTTTTAATCGAGAAAATAGTGTTAAATAATGACCCGTTTCAACTTCCTCCGATGGACCTTAAACAAAGTGAAATTACCAAAATCTTCAATTGAAGAGCCTCCGGAATTAGAGTTAAAAGATTTACCGTCCCACTTGGAATATGCTTACTTGGAAGAAAACGACAAGTTACCAGTAATTATTGCAAAAGGTTTAAAAAATGATGAAAAAGATGCTCTCTTAAAGGTGCTTAAATCTCATAAATGGGCCATTGCTTGGAAAATCACCGACATCAAGGGTATCGACCCTCGTTTTTGTACACACAAAATCTTGATGGAGGATGATTACAAACCCACGGTTCAAAGTCAAAGACGGGTTAACCCAAAAATTCACGAGGTAATAAAAAAGGAGGTCTTAAAACTTCTTGATGCCGGTATGATTTACCCGATCTCCGACAGCCCATGGGTTAGTCCAGTGAATTGTGTTCTCAAGAAAGGAGGAATAACCGTTGTTGCTAATGAAGAGAATGAATTATGTTATCCCAAAAGCTTAATCCATTTCACAACATAAGCTATACCAATAAGCAAAATAGTAGAAAAGAGATAAGAGAAGTTGGAAGATTTATTAGAGAGAAAACTAGAGATGGAAGATTACACACACACACAAACTATGCAAATGGTAACCAACACCCTCTCCATGGTGAGAGGGTCCTTTTATACCCAATGCCAAGTAGTAGGCGTATGGGCTTTCTACTTGGGCCGGGCTTGGCATATCTTGGGCTTTGAGCCCGAAACACGGACAATATTAGATTACAAACCAAGCCCGTTGAACCCGACTAGCCTATTACAATACAAGACCTAGTTTGACTTTGTAAGACCGATAACATTCATGTTTGACTTAATATAATTAAGGCTAACAATCTCCCCCAATGTTGAGGTCTCTTTCTTCAAACTCCTCCGTACCACCGATGACGTTGAAGATATGACTTTTGACGTTTATGCTTTGCCTGTTTTTGGTCTTAGTCTGTGTTTTGTAAAGGCTTGTTCATTCATGCTTTGTGATCTTGATTTTGAGCCTTTATCTTTTGACTTTGAGTTCTTGAGATCGTTATCTTGCATCATCTCCTTGACATGAATCATCTTGATTTGACTTCCTTGATCAACTTGTGCTCTTGACCAACATGCTCATACTTGTTACATTCTTGTTTGACATATTGATTAAAAGTCTAACATTCTCGTCCCAATTGATATTCCTTTCTTTGACTTTGAGAGCTCTTTTGATAGTGGGGAAGATTAAGAAACAACTGTCTTGATGTTGAACGATTGATTTTTTGAAGCTTGAGTATGAGCATGTGGTTTATGAATCCAACTTCGCTGGAATGAGGCTGCAACACCGTCGTCTAAACCTGAAATAAGACAGTTAGCAATAAAAGATGAATATGGCTTTGTCATTCATCTTGACTTCGGTTGCATTAACCTCCGGTTTCCCATTTTATAGTATAAATACTATACCTGTGATCAGGTAGATTCAAAGAATCTCCTTGACAGGGTTTCCAGCTCAAAGCGTAGGATCTTCTAACACAGATGTATTAGATTCACCATGCTTGCTAGTTCTCATTACCGGAACGTCTCAAAGCAGACAACACGGTAAGAGTGAATCAGATAGTTACTATCTTTCTGATTAAGTCGTCAATTCATTTACTGGACCAAAATTGATATCCAGTTATCACAAGCTTAATTCATATAGAATCTTGCAAGTCACCTACCAAGAGCTTGTTTGATGTTGGCTCAAGCAGGATTTCCATCTTCCCACTTGAATACTTAAGTATCACTCAGATGTTCTGGCAAGATCTCAAGATATTGCGTAGGACACTTTTTATAACTTGTGAACTTATGGTGTTCCAAAAGAGTATTTTTGACATTGTGTCCTAATGAGATTTATAATTTGATCTCTTCTGGCTCTAGACTCGATTTGTGCACTTTGGTTTTAGTAATCGGAGGCTGGAGCAGACTGCCACCTATTCAATATCAACAATCTCGAAGTGAGATGTCAATAGATAACGTGTGTATCTCCGTGACAAGTTTCTTTTGAGAGAAACCCGAATGGCTGGGAAGGGTTGTGCATTGCATCACTGGGTCCATGATGTCGTCTTCAATATCAAAAAAACATCTTTGTGATTTTGATGAGAATTATGTATTGACCCTTCTGCCTAAGGTGTAAGGAGTTGCTTCCTTTTCCTTTTTCACCCTTTTTCCATACATTTCTTTTCATTCTCAACCCCTCAATGCTTACCAGACGTCATTACTAACACCATGTTGTGAGTTGTTCCAGTGTTTATCTCAATCTTTAGTCTCATTTTTTCCCTTATACACATTCTTCTCCAATCGTACCTAAGGACTGCTATTTCTAACAATGGAGTGTCCTTGGGTAGATCCCTCTGATTCTGATTGGATCGTAGGACTTATACCTAACCTAACCACCTTATGACTTCAGAATCGTCATGAAATTAATAGGTTGTTGGGTATAAAGATCGAACCATAAAACCATTTTTTGACATTATTATTTTCAAATACTCCCCTTACACATGTGCTCCAAGATTTGAATTTGTTTAGCACATGAAGGAAAGAGTTGCACTTAGAGTCTTAAAGATCACATTCATCTATAACATATTTTAATCACATTTTCTCCTATTATTTTAAATAATAAAACACTTAGTATTTAAAATACCAATTGATTAAAATTTGACATGAAAAATTCCATGGGGAGAAAAATTAGACCACGATATAGCATGAATTCATTTTCCGATTGCTCCCCTTCAACAGTATATGTGGGATACCAATATTTATTAAAACTTGACATTGGAATGAAAAATTGATATGACACCACAAAATGTTGAAGACGGAGTGAGATGCCTTAGTGAACAGTGTATATTAATAATTTGACATTATTAGTTTCCACATTTAATTTCACAAAATGTGTTTGGATACATAAAATTGACATTTATGAGATGTACCCAACACATTAAAAGGCTTTGTTTTAAAAAGTCCCCTCAGAAAATTATTCGAGGAGGAGTGTTGAACACACAATTTTAACAAATACCACTTTTTATAGAAATATACCACAAATTATATTGTAGACAATTTGACATTGAAAGTTCTTTTTGAAAAATTGTGTTCAACGGTTTTTTAAAAAACATGATAGAAGACTTCTCTTCTATTTTAGAGTAAGCGCACTGAAGCGTACACTTCCCTGTTACATTCGAGACCGAGTTATGCACTGAAATGTACATAAGTCATAGAGAAAAATATAGAAATGACATGTTTTGAAAGCATTTGAAACTCTCGCTCGAACTTCATTTACACGCTGTGTAGAATGTAATCAACATTTCTAGGTCGTAAATGTTATCGAATCCAGAAGACATGTCAGAAGATTCATTTTGTATTTTTGGAAAATTTTTCGAATTTAATATTTTGTTTTTCTAGGTTTTATATTTTATTTCTATTTTCTTTTTGTTGGTTTTATATTTTTGTATTTTCTTTTTCAAAATTTTTATAAATCAAAAATAAAGAGATAATAAAAATATTTACAAATCGAAGTTTCCATTAGCAGTGACAGTTGTAGCTAGAGTGGAAGTGGATGAAGTTGAATCAGGTTGTTGTTGACGTTTATTTGATGCATCAGTAGTAGTGACAGCGGAAGACTTTAAAACAACTTGATTTTCTCCATTGAAATATTCGTCGAACAAAGGACCGAATAGCAAATCCAGCTCATTTGACGTTGTTACTGTCTCAGCTGCTTGATGAACTTCTGTTGACACTGTGGTGCGAGGCTTGAACCGTTTTGTTCAAACGTCATTTGACATTGAGGTTTGAGGCTTGATCTGTTGTGATCAAACGTCATTTTTCTGTATCATCATCTGTGAATCCACTTTGACAATGGTTTCTGAGATATCAGCTTTTTCAGCAGCCATACTCTGAGATTTTCCTTGTTGACATTACATAAGGTACCTGCACTTAAATCAAGACTTTGTTCCTTCTGAACATTGATTGATGTACCTGCACTTACATCCAGAGTTTGTTTGCATTCATGAATATTAGGGATATCTACATTTGAACCATGTGGGGGTTCACTGTCAACCTTGCTTGTGCAAGAGTCGAATAACTTTCCTGTAGGAATCCACCTAAGACCAACAGATTTGAAAATTCTACCCGTGGGTTTCCACCTAAGATCAGATCTAGGAGATGTTTTCTCATACACAGCGGAAGTCTTATTAGGAGAAAACCTATGTCCTGTAAAGATCTGCCTACCAGGTTTCTGAGTATGACTGCTTTTTTTTGGATCTACAGGTTTTGTTACTGTTTTGTGTCTTATGGGAATGAATATATACGAGAATTTACTTCCTTCAGGAATTTTGTTATACAAGCATCATGATTTGCATTAAAGACACACTATATTGACATGTAGAGAAACAAACAAATTTTGTTTGAGAACTGAGAACGAACTAGAACTCTTAGAGTGATCTGCTTTGGCACACCGTTAATCATAACGCGAGTATCTTTAATACATGCAAACTCCCTAGATGTTTGAATTGTTGCTCCACGTTTTGTTTGCTACCATCAACAGTCTTAGAAAATTCTACATGAAGGCTCACACTTATTTTGGAGTGTCCCTATCTCTTCTTGTTGTCTTTTTTCCTATCTTTCATTAGATAGTGATTATGAACCATGTCATTTGAACTAAATCTTTGCATGTTCTTAGAACTATTCTTAGATGAGCTAGATGCAATCACGTGATCAGGTTTTGCAAAGGCAGATTTTGTTTTCTTAGGCAAATAATGTTGAGTGACTGGTTTTGACAAATTCTTATTCACATCAACTTGGGAGGCAAACCGTTGTTTTGACATTTGAGCCCTTTCAGATTTAAACGCATTCGGTTGTCTAACAACTGATTGGTTTCTTAGTGATGGTAACATCGGTTTCCCCAAGACTGATGTTTTATCAAACTTAGTATCTACACTATTTCCTTTTAACTTCCTTAAGTCATTTTTAAAGCAGCAATTGCAAAAACCTTTTCCTGAATCTGAGCTTTTAATTTAGTATTACTAGCAAGCAAAGATGTTGTCTGTTCTGTAGTCTTAGATCTCGTGATTTTAATAGAATCATACAAATCTTTGTAATGCTGTTTCAAAGTCTCATTTTCCTTACGTAATGTAGCCACACTATGTTCTAATTCGATGTTCATTGTTTCAAGCACATCAATTTCCTTTCACAATCGTGGATTATTAACTTGTTTTCATTCAAAATTTGAACCACGTTTTTGCCCAGATTTTTAAAGATTGATTTGATATTTATGTTCGAGACAAAGCAATGTGCTTCCATATCTTGAAAAACTTTTTGAAATTGGGCAACTGTCTATTGAGCAAATAATTTCAACGCGAGTAATATTTTGAGTATTCAGTTGTCTGGTTATCAGGTGATGAATCAAGCATAGGACTTTTAACTTGACATGTTTCAGGATACTGGTCAACCCTACCTTCATTAATGTTTAGGTTGCTCAGTATGCTGTTGTCCGATAGCAAAGATATTACATCCCAGCATCAATTGTACCTCAGCCATTGGCTCTTCATCATAAATGGGTCTGATATATGCATCGTCAGCATCTGTATCATTCCCTGACCTGCTGTTGTCATCTTGCACTGTTGAGTCTGTCCTAAGCTTTCTTGTGGTCAACCAAATTAGCATTCAATGCTTTACCCGTATCAATCTTACTCTCTTGCGTCTGCATCTGTCTTTTATTCACCCTTCTTTCATACTGTCTTTGATGACGTGTTCTTTCAGCAACGGACTTCTTAACATTACCCAGGTGTTGGAGTAGTGTATCTCTGAATTGTTTAACCTCGATTCTAGTGTAATTCAACAAAGTACTTGTCTGTCATTTGACTGTCATAATCCAAGTAAACTTTGAATCGATGAACTTTTAGAACTGGTTGTTTCTACCACCCAAAAGGCTGCATGGATCCATCTTCTGAAATCACTTTGTCAAGTTGCTTTGATAGTTAAGCTATCGTTGAGGAGCATTGTTCTTGTGAAAGTATCAACATCTTGACCAAAGAGTGACATGAATGCCCGTTTGAATCCATGTTCGATGCGAGTGAGCCTCTTAAAGTCCATCTGTTGAAAGAACTTGAAGGTGTGAAAGAAGAGATCGAAAAATATTACCATGCACTTTTCTTTTGCTTTGACATCCTTGTATTTGATTGCATGAAACATGCTTGTGGGTCAGAATTCAAGCTGCATCCTTGCTGATTGTTGATGCAGTATTGAATTACTGTCTTCTTTTCTCAGAACAAGAGTTTGTTTTGACAACTAAATAAACTTTCAATGAATCAGAATTCAATGCTTGTTTTGATTTGAATGATCTTCTTGTGTCTGCATCAACGTCTTTTGTTTCAACAAATGTAGAGTCCGTTGTTGATGAAGAATTATCTCAAGCATGTATTTCCGAATGGAATCTATGGTACAGATCATTGCATCATTGAAGGATTGAGCATTGTATCGTGTATATTTCCTCATACGCTCTTCGAATTCTGAATTGAAAGCATTTTCAAACTTTGTTCTGAGATTAGTCAAAGTAGTTGTGCAATCAGTCCTAGAAAGTATATTCTTTAGTAAGATGTTGTTCTAGTAAAATTCAAGTCTTGAGAGAACGTTCTCTTGAAGATAGGCATCGTGCCATAGTCTTGTAAAGTTTCTGAGAGAAACTTAAATAGAGACTTGATTTCTTTAAGACTGTGCATGCATCTACTTCTTGAAAGTTGTGTCTTCTCTTGAATGTTAGAAATTGAACACGAAGAAACTGTGTCATTCTGAAGAACACTTGATGTTTGAGTTTGCAAATTGGTATTGGTATTTGACATTGTGATGTTGTGAATCAACAATTTTTATGTAATATATAGCAAAAATTTTAGTTTTAGTTTAAATTTATACTTGAATTTTTCAAAAAGAAGTTTTCTCTAATAAAAAAAAATGATGATAAAATGATAAAAAAATAAATATAATAATAAAAGCTGTGGGTTGATAAAAGTTTACTACCTCTTGCCGGCTCACAACCGATGTGGTAGTCTTCTAAAGAAAACCCATAGTATGAATAAAGATCCGAGACTGATAAAAGTTTGCTGCATCTTGCCGGCTCACAACCGATGTTGCAGCCTTCTAAAAAGTCGAGGGTTATAATTGCATAAATGTCTAGATAATTAAGTTTAAATTTAATAATTGACTTCTTTTTGTTAAATTCAAATATGCTTTTGCACTTTGACTATTCTATTTTATAAGCTATGAATATCCGGGAAACCTGAGAGTGTTTGAAACCTAAGGTCCGTGAGTCCCGATACTAGTCTCTGTGGGGTGTCAAAAGCCTGGTCACTTAGCCGCAAGGTTGGGATGTGCCGAGACGAAAGTCGCTACAGGGGATGATCTCGCCTTTAAGCTCATTATTCTATGGTGGAACGAAAAGCATAGTATGTTGCAAAAAGTTGATTCATGGTTGAAATTCAAGATAGCACACTCACTTAAGATATAATAAATGTCGGGAGTAAAAAGTTCACAAGTTGCAAATATGAGTAGTATTAGCATCTTTACTAATATTTAGCTGTGATTTTGTTTTAAGCTTGGTTTGGATAAGTGAAAAGTCGGGAACGATGAATTTATCCTATTTGGGGCATTCTCGGAATCGAAATGCATCTTGTTCTATGATCCCTAACAGTTATGGAAATAACGAAAGTCAAAATAACATTATTAAAAAAAATGAAAAAGAGGTTTTAGAAAATGGGAAATAGGGGTGTTTTATAACTTGTGATTTCTTAGCTTTCTCCACAAAAATCTTTGCTACTTTTCAAAGGTTTAGTTTGAGGAAGTTTTGAGGTATTTGGTTATAAGGCATGTAATATTGCGTGAGGACACGCAATCGCTTAGTTTGGGGAATTTTGATATGTGTGAAAACACATATCTGTTGTTACCAAAAATGACCCTAAATGACCCAGAACAGACTCAAAATAGCAAAGATATGCTTGTTTTTGTGTTTTGTGTGTGCAGGTACGGATATATCAAAAACCACAAGAAAACGGTTAAAACCGGGCAAACACGAACACAAGAACGGAAGAGCACGCAAAAAGAAAAAGTGACGCAAAAAGAAGGGAGAAAGCTATTCAAAAGTTCAAAAAGTTAACTCTCAGGTCAACTAAAGTCAAAGTCACAACAAGACAAAAATCTCAAAAATACCAAACCCGTCCCTCAAAGTTAACAAAAATGATCCCTAAAAACCTAACGGTGTTAACTTTTATAACTTAAAAAGTTAACACCCGTTATTCCTTTATAACACAAAAAACCAATCCAAAGCCCTGGCCCAATCCAATTCCCCCGGCCCAAAACCCTTTATATAAAAACCCCGGGTCAACAACAAGTCAAACACACCCATTTTACCCCTTCAGTTAAAACGAGCGGGAAAAGTAGTTATCTACTGTTCACCGTCTCCTCCATTAACCGTCTTAGTCAAATCATGGGGCAAATCCCAATTAAAGGACAAAAAGGACAATTCATGGGATCTAGTACACGCTGGCCAATGACTCACCTTCTTGAGAAGGAAACACCGACGCAGGATTTTACCGTCGATTTATCCAAGACTTTTCTAAGATTACTAGACCAATGACTCACCTTCTTGAGAAGGAAACACCGTTTGCGTTTTCTAAAGATTGTATTGGTGCTTTTCAGAATCTTAAAAGGAAGCTTACCGAAGCTCCAGTCTTGGTTGTCCCGGATTGGAAATTACCATTCGAACTCATGTGTGATGCAAGTGATTTCGCGATTGGTACGGTTCTAGGACAACGAAAGATGAAGCATTTTCAGCCTATACATTAGGCTAGCAAGACTATGACTGAAGCTCAAATTCATTACACTACCACGGAAAAGGAAATGTTTGCCGTTGTGTATGCTTTTGAAAAGTTTCAGCCATATCTTGTTTTATCCAAAAGCATAGTGTATACGGATCACTCGGCTTTAAAGTACCTTATGAACAAACAAGACGCTAAGCCGAGGTTGCTCCGGTGGGTTCTTCTCCTACAAGAATTTGATATCATCATCCGTGATAAAAAAGGAAGGTTAGGAGAGACCTTGGGCATTACCATTTATCTAGACTTGAGAATCCTTCATAAGGATGTGTTAGAAAACAAAGACCAAATAAATGAAACTTTTTCCTTTAGGAACTCTTAGAGGTTATTTCTAGTAAAGTAACTTGGTTTGCGGACTATGCAAACTACCATGCGGGAAATTTTATTATCAAAGGAATGTCAACTCACCAAAAGAGGAAGTTTTTTAAGGACGTTAAACATTATTTCTGGGATGATCCCTATTTTTTTCGTACTAGTGCGGTTCAAATCATTCGACGGTGTGTGTATGGGCAAGAAGCTCTTGAGATCCTCAAAGCTTACCATGAAGGACCCACCGGGGGCCATCATAGTGCCAATCTCATCACTCGAAAAGTATTTGATGCCGGTTTCTTTTGGCCTACCATATATCGAGATGCCCATACGATGATCAAATCTTGTGATACGTGTCAAAGACAAGACAAAATTTCACAACGAGATGAGATGCCTCAAAACTCTATCCAAGTTTGTGAAATCTTTGATATATGGGGTATCGATTTTATGGGACCATTTCCGTCTTCAAGAGGAAATAAATACATCCTCGTAGCCGTTGATTATTTTTCTAAATGGGTTGAAGCAAAGGCACTCCCCACAAATGATGCTAGGGTTGTAGTGAAGTTTTTAAAATCTCTTTTTACCTGATTTGGAACACCTAGAGCTATAATAAGCGATCGTGGGACCTATTTTTGTAACGATCAGTTTGCTAAAGTAATGTCTAAGTATGGGGTCACACATCGTCTAGCTACCGCTTATCACCCTCAAACGAGCGGTCAAGTGGAGGTGTCCAATCGAGGTTTAAAACGTATTCTCGAAAGTACGCTTGGAGAAAACCGTGCCTCATGGTCTGACAAATTAGATGAAGCTTTGTGGGCATTTCGTAATGCTTTTAAGACACCGATTGGTTGTACGCCTTACAAGCTTCTTTATGGAAAGTCTTGCCATTTACCAATTGAGTTAGAGCATAAAGCATACTGGGCTTTGAAACATGCTAACTTCGATCTTAAAAATGGAATGGTGATCAGCGGAAAGCTTTCAGCTGAATGAAATAATGAGCCTTCGTGATCAAGCTTATGAGGATTCTTTGTGTCTATAAGGATGAGGGACGAAGAAGCTTCACGACTCAAAGATCAAAAACCGCATTTTCAATGTTGGTGATCGAGTTTTACTCTTCAACTATCGTCTAAAGCATATTCTTAGAAGCTTTTAAAAAACTAGATTGGTCAGGACCTTTCACCATCACCAGAGTTTTTCCATACGGAACTGTTGAGTTATCTCAACCTGATGGTCTAAACTTTAAGGTGAATGATCATCGTGTGAAGCATTACTTCGGAGGGGACTTACCACCAAAGAAAGTCCAGGATTTCCACACTCTTCCTAAGGACAAATGAATTCAGGGATAGAGTCAAGCTATGTGACTCGGTTACCAAAAACAAAGTGCTTCGTGGGAGGCACCACCCAATGTTATCCATTTTCTTTTTTTCTTTCTAGGGTTCTAATGTTGTTGTGAAGAGCTTAGTTTCTTCTTCTTTGGTTTGTTGTTTGTGCTTGTGCATGTTTGCAGGATTGATCCAAATTTTCTGAAGACTCTCGTGTTCGGTGTTGTGTCCCGGTTCACTCGAGCTTCCTATCCTTGTTGCAATTAGTTTGGGGGAAATACGCGATATCCTTTCGATCTTATCATTCACGTAGAGACCCTGCCTTAAACATTGAGGACAATGTTAAGTTTTAGTTTGGGGAGGGAATCTATCGATTTGATGTTACCTACTTATTGTTTTGTTCTCACGTACCCCGTTTTCCCGCAAAAATAGCAAAAATTTCAAATTTTTTAAATTTTTTAGTTTTATTTGTAGAAAAATATAATAAGTGTTTTTGTCACAATTTTGACTTTCTTGCTGGGTAAGAATAAGAGTAAATTTTGACCCGATCGAGCGTGTTGAGCTCTAGCTTGTTCCTTAACTTTTAGGCTAAGCGTTCGCTTATTTGGAGAAAGGAAAAATAATGGCATTACTGTATGAAGTAGGATGCTAAACAATGATTATTTGGAAATCTTAAGAGTCATGTATGTAACTGTTGCTTTTTTGCCCATAAGCTCGTAACCGGATCTAATATACGATGAAATGAAAATGATAAAAAAAATTTTTAATAATAAAAGTTGTGGTTGACAAAAGTTTACTACCTGTCCCGGCTCACAACCGAATGTGGTAAGTTTCCAAAGATAGCCCATAATAAGAATAAAGATCGAGACAGATAAAAGTTTGCTGCATACTTGCGGCTCACAAACGATGTTGCAGCCTTTCTAAAAAGGGTCTGAGGGATTATAGTCACACTATGGCACTAAATTTATTAATTAATTAAGTGTGAATTATCTAAAATTGACATTTTTTTTGTTGATTTAAATAGGCTTTTCGCTCACTTTGACTATCTATTATATAATCTATGACTATTCGGGGGTAACCTCGAGAGTTTTGAAAACTAAGGTGTGGTCCCGATAACTTGTCTATGTGGAGTGTCAAAAAGCCTGGCCACTTAGCCGCAAGGTTGGGATGTGCCGAGACGTAAAGTGCTACATGGGATGTATCTCCCTTTAAACTCATTAAATTCTAAGGGTTGGAATGAAAAAGCATAGTATGTTGCCAAAATGTTGATCCTTGGTTGAATTCGAAGATATGACATTAACTTAAGATATAATAAATCGTCAGGGAGTAAAAGTTCAAAGTTGCAATTTGCGTGTTTTAGCATCCTTACTGATATTTAGACTGTGATTTTGTTTTTTTTTAAGCTCTTGTTTGGATTAGGAAACAGTCGGGATTCGGGACGATGAATTTATCCTTTTTGGGGCATTCTGGGATTCGAAATGCATCTTGTTATATGATCCTTAACAGTTATGGAAATATCGAAAGTCGAAATAATCTCAAATATATTATTAATAAAAAAATTAAAAAAAAATAAAAAATAAAAAAAAAAGTTTTAGAAAAATGGGAAATAAGGGTGTTTTATAACTTGTGATCTCTTAACTCTCTCCATAAAAATCTTTGCTACTTTTCAAAGGTTTAGTTTGGGGAAGTTTCGAGGTATTTGGTTATAAGGCATGTAATATTGCGTGAGGACACGCAATCGTTTAGTTTGGGGAATTTAGATATGTGTGAAAACACATATCCATTTTATATCAAAATAAAAACCCTATAAGGACCAAAAAACATAATAAAAATATGGCAAAGATATGCTTGTATTTTGTGTTTTGTATGTGATGTACGGATAATGCAAATAAACACAAGAAAATGGTTTTTTCTTTAAACAGGGCCTAAACACGAACACCGAGAACGGAAACTAACCATTAGAGCACGCTCATAAAAAAGCGAGTGTAAGCTATCAAAGTCAAAAAGTTACTCTCAGTCACTAAAGTCAAGTCATCAAACAAGATAAAAAATCAAACATACAAAACCGTACCCTCAAAGTTAACAAAAATAATCCCTAAAAACCTAACGGTGTTAACTTTTATAACTTAAAAAATTTAACACCCGTTATTTCTTTATAACACAAAAACCAATCCAAAGCCCGGCCTAATCCAATTCACCCGGCCCAAAACCCTTTATATAAAAACCCCGGGATCAAACAATCAGTCAAAACACCCATTTCTACCCATTTCAGTTAAAACGAGCGGGAAAAGTAGTTATCTACTGTTCACCGTCTCCTCCATTAACCGTCTTAGTCAAATCATGGGGCAAATCCCAATTAAAGGACAAAAAGGACAATTCATGGGATCTAGTACACGCTGGCAAAATCTTACATCACCAAACGCATTTCATTGGTTGATCTCTTCAAGATATACCACGCGGGCTAGTAAGAAAGCACAAGGAAAGGGATAATTTGCACTAATTATACACTTAGAAGAAACACAAGAAGCTACAAACCACAGATTTCCTCGTTGGCAATCCGTTGTGAGGGGCTATTTTTCAATACTAATCCAACGCTTTTGTATTTGAAGAATCTAATGATTAGAGGAATGGGAAGGCTATTGCTCAAGAAGAGCGTGTATGAATTTGTACTAGATAAGCTTCTCCAACGGGCTATATCATAACTAACTTATATTCCACATACTCATGAGAAATAATATTTTCACTTTATTAGTTTAGCTTTTAGATGTCTTAGAATTAATTGTTGTTAGCTATTATGATTTTTAATCTTCAAAATGATTTTTCAGAGAGCTTTGTACTTTTTAGTAATTTTGTAGATCTTTAAGTTTATTCGCATCTTCGTAACATATCAACCTATTTGAGTTTTAAATAAAATATCCTTGTTTATTTGTTTTCACTAAGTTGTTTTTCTACTATAAAGCCTTTGCTAATCTTTTCTCTAAGCTTAACTCCTAAGCTCTCTACAAGCTCTCTTAGCTTGTGTAAGAGCTCATATTTCTAGTCCTTATTTACTTAAAGTCTAAAACTTAGTTTCATAGACTTAATTTCCTTTGCGTGTTTGGATTTATGAGCCTTTTAGTAAGTTCGAGTGTTACAGAAAGGAAGAATCAAGGATCGACTCGTTTACTAGGTTTTCCAAAAGGATATAGCTAGAGCTGTGATCGATTCAGTGGCACATTTTAGCAACTTTGTTTTGCTAACGGCAGGTTGGAAGTTTCCCATTTACGTTTGCCATATTTTAAAATATTTAGTGTAAGTTAGCTTATATTTTTGCCTTTAATGTTTGTTAATTTGGGCTTTAACGCTTACTTGTCTTAGCTATTTATTAGCTTAGTGAGACCTTGATTATAATCTGTTTTAGGCTTACGTTAGTATAGATTAGATTTTACATAATTTGTCATCTAAAAATTATTAGAAAATCAAAAGAAATAGAGTATTTAGCTTATGTTTTAATATGTTGATAAACATTTGATTAGTATGCTAATTCTAGGATTGCATAAAGTTTGTTTATCATCTGGTTATTAGTTCATTTAAGAATCATTAGATTTCGCCAAATTCTAGCTATAGTTAAAATGGAATTTTATGGATTGTTAATAGGAGTGTTTGGTGTAGTGAAAGGTTTGACCAGTTTAACGTCAAATAGGAAGTTGAGTTCATTGCTTTGAGTCATTTTTAAAATCATTACAAGTATTAGTAGTGAAGAGATTTTTAAAGGTTGATTTTAAAAATACTACGAAAGTTTAAGCTCAATTTTTATGTTTTCCTGCTACCAGGGGAATCTTAATCCTTTACTTTGCTTTTAAAAATTTGATCCAAGCCTCATTGTGCTTGGTTCTGTTTGTGTTGAGTTTCAACACCACTTTCTTTTTTGAGTGTCTACTGCAGGTTATACCATTTATAAAAAAGGGCAAACCATGCTACAAATCATAGATTTGGCCTGAATTGGTCATAATTGCTCATATACACCCAGTCTTAGTAGATATATTGGCTGTTAATCTGCTTGTCATCTTTTCGCGTTTGCGCATTTTAAGCCTTGACTGTAATTTGGTTTATAGGTGTTAAAACTAGAACAATTGAATAAGAGATTTTAGTTAATTGAGATAGGATTAAGGATAGTTTAAAAATTTTGTTTTCACATTTCTCTATTCACTTTCTTTGAAGTCCCTAAATAGCGTTATTAATAGTTCATAAAATTTATTTAAAAAAAGTCTCAAAACAGTAGTAAGTTTGTTCTTAGTTTAACTTTAGAATTTGCAGTTATAGAAGTAGATTTTATGACATTTGATTTATAGCTATATGTAGATTTATCATTGTTTTCAAAATCTGACGCCTTCTGTGATGCTTATTGAGCTTCTTGCTTATTCTAGCATTTCAAGTTTTTTGTGCTATTCTTCGTGTTTACCTTTTATGGATCCGATAGGACTTTTGATCAGATTATAATCGTTTTTAGCTTAAGTACTTTTCATATTTAGATTACTCATACATAAGTAAAGCTTTCTGGACAGTTTTGACTTTCAAATTTGAGCTTATAAATAAAAGAGTTATTAAAGTTTACCTAATGCTAATCTCTATGAAACTTTCAACAACCCCTATTGAATTAAATATATTTTTAGTAGACTCAAAGGAACTCCTTCTCTTTCTGATAACAGTTTTTCAAAAGCTTTGTTGAAAGCTTATTTTTGTGTTTCATAGCTGTATAGTGCTTTTTATTTAATAGTTAGTTTTTCTTTAGGTGCTTATATCAACTTTATCTTCTTTTACGTTTTTGTTTATAAAACCCAATATAAATAGATAGATATACTAATGATAATAAAGAAGATAACAAAGGAAGTGGAGAACGTGAGGGGTTAGCAAGAGACTTCGACACCCCCGCGACACTCAAAGCACACTCTAACTTTTATTAACATACTTTATCAAAAACAACATTACCCTTACACGCGTTGCCCTTGGGTCTTATTCATATAAGACCCTTGCACATTTAGAATCTGATATAGTCTTTTAGCATCTTATAACGCTAATAAAGCTGTAAGCTTATCTTTCTGCGGACTTATTAATAAGCTACTATAAATCTTCGGGCTCTTATTTTGTACTATGGTTTTACAGTAGTTCTTAAGCTATTTTTTCTGGTCAATTTTTTTAGATTTTGTAGAGTTCATTTAGTATTTTTAGTTATAAACTATTTATTTTCATTTTGAAAACATTTAAAATTATCATAAAAAATAGAAAAATAATAAAATAAAAATAAAAATCTTTTTTAAAAAAATTTCTTTGATCATTTAGAAGGTAGGAAAATTAGTTTGACTCTCGTTGGTTTATTTTTGAGCATTTTAACTTTTAGGGCTCGGTTTTCGATTCCCGTTATTCATTTTTGTGATTTCTTTCAAAATTTATCGTTAAGTTTTTAAAATTTGCAAATCCCTTTATTTTTACTCATAGAATTAGATTATTAATTCAAATTCTAGGTTAATGTGTTAATTAGGGTTAATTTTGTCATTTTCGTTTTTCGTCCACGTGTTTTAGCTATTTTACTATTGCTTTTAATGTTATCATTGTGTTTCTTTTAGTCATAAAAAATCAAATCAAAAAGTTGAAAATCATTATAACATTGTCAAAAAACTAATCGAGGTATCAATTCACATTTCTTTGGGGATACGAACCGGTAATCACTTACCGGTTAATATACGTATTATATTATATATATTTTGAAGAATTTCCTTTTTACCTTTGTCCTCAAGGGTAAATTGGTAATTTTCCATCGTATTATATATTATATTTTTACGTATGTTAGGATTCTACGAATCACTTTTCAAGATTATCAAATCAAGAAAGGTATGAGCATGTTGGTCCAGAAGTTACAAGTTCACGAGATGGCAAATTTACAAGATGGTGAAACAAGATTATGCTTGGTTGATGATTTCAAGAAGCTCGAAGATCACATTCATGTCAAGACAAAAGAACTAGCTCGAATCCAAAGTCAAAGATCACTACATCAAATCACAAGTTAATGATTGAAGTTAAAGACCACGAGCTCAAGACCGAAGTGAAAGCATGGTATGCTAACTTTAAATTTTTGTAAATTAGAGTGACCTCCCTTAGGGGGAGATTGTTAGAAATACGAAAAAGTGTCGGTCACTACCAATATAGTTAGCCATAGCTCGTAGTAAGTTGTATGGTTAAGTTAGAAAACTAACCGGGCCAAAGGCCCATGATAACCACTATAAGTTCCTTATCGGTTATAGTAGTCATATATAAACCTTCCTAGCTTTGGAGGAGGGTGGTGGTTGTTATTTGTCACATTTTTACTAAGTAATCTTATTTTATCTATTCTTTATCTCTTAGTGTTCAATACCACATCTTTCTCTCTCTAAAACTCTAATTGAATCAATCCATACTTGTGTTAAGATATTCTACAAGCTTGCCATGGATGATCTTTCGATTTTATCATCCTAAACCAATGCTTGTGTGCACCTCGATAGACTTTTTGTTATATATATGATAGTATGCATGCTTATCTTTTTGCTTACATATGCTTCACTCATAGAACTCATGATATTTGATATTGTGAAGATTAGATAAAAAGTATTAGATGATACATGATGAAATAGGATTGACTGAAAAAGGGAATTTTAGATTTTTTTACAGCATATCAGGAAATTCTAGAAAAAGTTTCCTGTCTCCAGAAAACGGCCCCCTAAAATACTGGGCGGCCCCCTAATATATATGGGACCGCCACGTATTTAAGGGACCGCCATCAGTGATGTCACGTTCTTTTACTAGGGACTTCCATTAAAATTTATTGTCGCAGTCTTGACCACTATACCCTTATATAGGCCTAGCTATAATTTCTGCATTTTGACAAATACTTTTTGGAATCTAAAACTTCAAACCCCATGCCTTACTTCTTCAATCCATCTCTTACATCTTAAATCATGAACTCTTCTCTATCCTTTCACCACTCACACCTTAAACTTCCATGGATACACAAGCATTCTCTTACCAATGGGTTTCAATAAAAGCAAACTAACAATCATAACACAAAGCATCTATTTGTGTTTGACCTAACTAGTGACAATGAAAGCCTCTCACACCATCTCTACAACACCTCTCTTCTCTAACTCCTACAAGCACATCCAAAACAAACATCAAACCAAAGAAGCAACCTCAAGCCTAGAAACACACCTATCTTCCTTTAAATCAACGCTACAAGTATCACCACCTCCTACAAATGAACCAACCTCTCCTCAACCTCAAAATCTTTTTCTTCAAAACTTAATAGATGTTCCTCCTAGGCATCTAAAACTTAACCTCTCCAATGCAATTCCTTAATTGGATATATCTCTTCACTAACACCAATCCACCTATTGAAAATTCCTCAAGTCTATCCTTCACTATCACCATCTACCACCACCTAACTCCTATCATGGGACATCCACTCTACTACAAACTATCGTGTACTATCATGGATCAATTGTATTTGATGTGCTTCGACAACCATAACCCTCTATTTGAAAACCGTTGAGTATAGATGAACATTATATTTGCTATCTGAGTATCTCCTAACCACCGCCCACAATTTCATAACCTATTTTCCTCTATCCACCATAGACCTTTTCAAATGGCATAATAAATGGATGGACCAAAGACATTTTGTTTAAAAAGTCATCGTTATGAATCATGAATTTTCTAGGATATTGTATTTTTAGTTCATGTTCACCTATGCTTTATATGTTTTGTCATATCTTTTGTTGTATCATATATATTGTCTATTTGAGTATGTATGTTCTTTCTAGGGCAATTTGATATGAACTTTATTGATGAGTTTCTAAAAGTGGGGATTATACTCTTGAGATATCTTGTTGTGCTCTATGTTGGTTTGCACTTGTACTTGCGATCTTTGTTTTGTAGCAAACAAGTTATCATAAGTTCGATCCCTTGGTGCCCCGAACAAGAGGGAGCTTACATCAAGGGGGAGTCTTCAATCGTCGATTTCTTTCTCTCTACTACAATTTGACGATCATCCTTTTTCAATTCGACAAAAAGGGGGAGAAATGGATTTAAACTCAATTAATATTTTTATATCTTCCGTATTTTATACTAAATGAGTTTATATTTTGTCATCATCAAAAGGGTGGGGAGATTGTGTAATAAAATAATGTCTTAAAACGCTTTATTTATACTTTTCGACCTCTCGATGTTTTGTAATAACAAATGTAAAAAAACGGTTTACGTAAAAATAAACGTTTATACATTACTATCCTAAAAATTTTATTCTAAGATTAATCAATTAAGTATGATAACAAATCAGTAAACATGATTAGTGATCAATAAAATATTTTTCTTAAACCTTACTATTTTCTACAAACAGGTGTATTTATAATATATTATAAACAAAATATTTATTAATTAGTAAGAAATTATTATTTTAAAACAAATAAAATTTAAAATCAGATTCCCCCTCCAAATGAAAGGTTCCAAAACAGATAACACCTTCCTCACTAAAAGACAAAAAGAGGAGCGTAATCTACGGCGGACCCCCTTATTTGGCTCCTGTGGCCCCCTAAGATATTGGGACGCCGGGAACGACACGCAGAGTAAAGCTATTTTTGTCTTCTCATAAATACTAGGCCAACCCCATCTGAAAACATGCTCTTGCCACGAATGTTATCATATCACTTTTCTTTTCTTTCTTTCTTCTAAAAACACATTCTTGATACTAAACATATACTCTGATCTTGTTTCAAGTGATTAATTCCCTCTTCCTCCCTTCTTCTAATCAAGTGTAAGAGAAAAACAATCGTATTCATCTAGAAACGAATTGTTATCAAGTGATCTCTTTCCTCCTCCTTAAGATCACAAATCTTTATTATATTTTCTTTGTTGTGTTGTATAAATTGGATTGTGTGTAGATCTAATAGTGTAAATTGTGTATTTGTGTAACTTGGATTGTGTGTCAATCCAAAAGTATATATCTTGTGAGTGTATAAAGACTTAGTGAAGTGTTAGATTGGTTCTAGCTAAGATTAGGACTCGACATCTAGCTTAGTGTCAGAAAATAAAGTAAACGACGTGTAAACGGTTTTCTCCGCCTAAAGGGAGCTTGTTGACATAGTGAAATATCGAGTGGAGTACTCGGGGAGTGGAGTAGGGCGAAGAGGTGGTTAGTAGCTGAACCACTATAAATCTTGGTATCTTTGTTTGATCGTTTCTTTTCTTGTCTCTTTATATTGTTATTGTTTATTTAGTTCATTGCATTAGATAGTTTACTTGTGATTCATATTGTTGATTGATTGACATACAACTCGAATCAAACCATTTTATAAGCAAAGTTTTAAAACGGATAATTAACGGGTAAACTATTTAACCCCCCTTCTAGTTTCCTACATGCTTAATCAATCTTCCTAAATTCTCAGCCTTTACATTCTTCTTTTTCATCGCTTCCTTCTGAGCGTCAAGGATCTGATTAGGTAAATTGTTGTGTACAGTCATCACCAAAGCTCGAACACGCAATGGTTTAATCCTTTCCTTTCGACTTAAGGCGTCAGCCACTACATTTACTTTTCCGGGATGATAACGAATTTCACAATCATAATCACTTAGAAGCTCAATCCATCTTCGTTGTCTCATGTTAAGCTCTTTCTGATTGAGAATGTACTGGAGACTCTTGTAATCAGTGAAAACCACACACTTCGTTCCGTACAAATAATGTCTCTATAGCCTAAGAGCAAAAACAACGACACCCAACTTCAAATCATGGGTTGTGTAGTTCTCTTCATGGATCTTCAATTGTCGAGAAGCATATTCTATGACCTTTTCCCGTTGCATCAATACGGCTCCAAAACCTTTGAGTGATGCATCACAATAAACCATGAAATCTTCCGTCCCTTCTGGCAACGCTAAGATAGGTGCACTATACAATTCCTGCTTTAGTATCTGAAAAGCTTTCTCTTCTTCCTTACCCCAATCATATTTCTTATCTTTCTGAGTCAACTTAGTAAGAGGCTTGGAAATCATAGAAAAACCTTCAATAAACCTTTGATAGTAACCACTTAATCCAAGAAATTGCCTCACCTTCGTTGGCGTCGTTGGAGCAGTCCAATTCCTTATTGCTTCAATCTTGGTAGGATCAACATGAATGCCTTTATTGTCAATTACATGACCGAGAAATTGTACCAAATCTAGCCAAAAATTACACTTTGAAAACTTGGTATACAATTGCTCCTTCTTAAGTAGCTCCAAGATAATCTTCAGATGCTCTCCATGCTCTTTTTTGTGTTTGGAATAAATCAAAATATCATCTAAGAACACAATTATGAACTTATCAAGATATGGCTTGCATACTCGATTCATTAAGTCTATGAACACAGCAGGCGCGTCGGTTAGTCCAAACGACATCACTTAGAACTCAAAGTGACCATACCGAGTCCTAAATGCAGTAATTGGAATGTCCTCCTCTTTAATGCGAAGCTGATGGTAACCTGGTCGCAAATCGATCTTCGAGTACACGCTCGAACCTTGAAGTTGATCAAAGAAATCGTCAATTCTCAGAAGAGGATAACGATTCTTGATCATCAACTTGTTCAGTTCGTGGTAATCAATACACATTCAAAAGATCCATCCTTCTTTTTTTTACAAACAACACCAGAGCTCCCCACGGCGATGAACTCGGGAGAATAAATCCTTTCTCCAACAGTTCTTGCAGTTGTACCGATAGTTCTTTTATCTCAGATGGTGCCAGACTGTAAAAACCAAAAAAATCACTTTAGATAGCCATATTATTGATGTAATAATATTATTGAACACAAGAAAAATAAGATGAGAAGAATGAAAGAAAAGTAGAGAGGAGGTTTGAGGAGAGAGCAAAGTAGAGAAGAAAAAGAGAATGGTTAATTTCTGGTAAAATAAGAAAAACAAAATGAACCAACACCCTCTCCACACTAGGAGAGGGGTATTTATACTTTCACCACATGGGCCGACCATAGAGAGGCTTTGTTAGGCCATGTGGTTTAATGTCTTGGGCAGGGCTCGGGATTACAATGGACATGAGTCCGGAACTAGTACAAGATTAGATTACGTTCACGAAGTCGTGTACCCTTCTAGCCTATTACAACATACATGAAATAAAGACGAGTTAATAATATAATTTGAAGGTAAAACTCAATCTCCACTAAGCTTGGTTTTGAGAGATTCCAAAGCTTTTCATGTTAGACTGTTATCTTGAGGTCAACAATCTTCCTCGCAAGCGAGTCTTTGCAGGATTTTGAGCTTCCTTGTCATAGAGTATTTGAGACTAACAATCTCCCTTAATGCGTGGTCTTTGAATTCCTGAGGTAAGATCTTGAATCTTGCTTCCTTGGACTTGTTGAGATTGCTTTATCGTTGAGTTCTTGAGTCTTTGGTCTTTATTATGTTGTAGGCTTGTTCCTTCATGCTGTGTGATCTTTGATCTTGAGCCTTTGTCATTGTATTTCGACTTTGTCTTTGATTTCGAGATCTCTAAATCTTTTCCTTGTTCGTCTTGATCGTCTTTGCCACCTTGCGATCTTGTGTCTTGACCAACATGCTCATACTTTGCATCTTCTTGAAAGCTTGCTAATAATCTCCCCCGAAGCTTGATTTCTGAGGAGTTATCTTTAATATCAGAGTATGAAGAAGTCTTTGTCTTTAATACTTGAGCTTTCTTGATACTTGAATCTTGATGCTCATAGTATGTCTTTGTAGTTTGAGCATGAGCATGTGGTAGTGAATCTGAATCAGTTGGAATGAGGTGTCTCCATCTCCATCTTTATATGAATCCTGAAATAAAACAGTCAGCAATAAAGCTTGTGGACATTTATGGCTTTGTCATTCTCTCGGATTTGGTTAGATTAACCTCTGGTTCTGTGAGGACCAACCTGTAATCAGGTAGATTCAATTTAGAAGAATCTCTTTGACAAGATTTCCAGCTTTAAGCATAAGATCCTCCAACACATATGTATAAGATCCTCAGAACGTCTCAAAGCAGACAGCACGATATGAGTGAATCAGTTAGTTACTATCTTACCGATTGAGTCATCAATTCATTTACTGGAACAAGTTTGATTCACATGGAATTGAACCATCATTTCTTTCCAGTTGACACAAGTTTGATTCATATAGAATCGCACAAGTCACCTACCGAGAGCTTGTTTGATGTTGGCTCAAGCAGTGATTTTCTTTTTACTGTGAATACTTAAGTATCACTCGGATGTTCTGGCAAAATCACAAGGATAATGCGTAGGACTCTTGTTAACAGCTTGTGAACTTGATGATGTTCAACAAGTGTTTGTCATGGAATGTGTCCTAATCAGATTTATTTTATTAATCTCTTGGCTCTAGACTCGATTAGTGCGTTTTGGTTTTAGTACTCGGAGGCTGGAGCAGACTGCCACCTATTCAATATCAACTAACTCGGAGTGAGAAAGTGCTACAAACACGAAAAGTATCGGTCACTTCCAATAATAGTTAGTCAAAGCCCATAGTTAGTCAAATGTAATGATACTAATCTAATTGGGCCAAAAGGCCCATGGAAAGCCCACAAGCTCTCATGGCCGGCTATACTTAGGGTATAAATACCCTCTACATGGCATGAAGAGGGTGTTGGTTGTTCATTAATTCACACACATAATACACGTTTTCTCTTATGTTTCTTTCTCTCTCTAAAATGTTTATCTAATCACTCTCTCTTTAAAACCAACACTGAAGATCCAAGCTGGAGTACAAGTTTCAAGACCTGGTGAACTCAGAAGACATCTTCAACTTTGGAAGCGCTTTGGAAGACTTTATTTGTGTTGTATTTGTACCTGATATGAACATTGTAAGTAATTCCGTATGTCCGCATATTGGGGGAAGATTGTTAGCCCTAAAATATGGTGACTAATCCGGAATTACATTTATCATTTATAGTCGGGTCGGGTTAGTTTAGCTAGTCGATATCGGGACTATAAATACTCCCTCCATACTTCCATGGAGGGGTAGGAGTTCACATTGTAAAGTGTGAGTGTGTGTGTGGTTCCTTTTTCTCTATTAAACCACACACATACACAAACACTCCTTCTTCTTCTTTTTTCTATCTCTTCTCTTTTCTCTCTTTTTCTCTCTAATAATATGGATACTTTTCTTTTCCATTTTACCAAGCCTCCGGATCATTGTTCAAAGGGTGAATCTATACTAACAATTGGCACCAGAGCATAGGGGGAATCCGTGTTGTTTATCTACTGATTATTGTGGTTAAACAAGATCAAATTCGTGGTAAAGTCAATGCAACTATCATGATTAATCAAAGATACTTATGTGTAGTAGATAGTGGTGCTACTTATCATGTTTGCATATCAATCACCTTAATGCATAACATACAACTATACACATAACCTATCTATGTAACCTTACCAAATGGACAAAACACATTAGTCACACAGACTGGATCAATGCATATTAACTTTGCAATCACTCAACACAATGTACTTTACATGCCCTCATTTTCTTACAACTTACTATGTGTGAGCAAACTAGGGACACACATACCTCTTTCCATCCTATTCACACCATTTGGCTGTTACTTTCAGGATCACCACAAGAGAATTGCCCATGACATCCTCTATAATAGACTCTACATCATCAAACAAGAACCTAAAGTTTCTCCTTCTACCATTCTCACTATAAATACCAACAATGTGGCTCTTTGGCATTCAAGACTTGGACATCCCTTATTTCTTGTTTTAGAAGAAATAAAGTCAATTTCAATTTCAAAAGAGATTGTAATTCTCAAGATTGTAATATTTGTCCTCTTGCTAAACAACATGCTTTACCATTTTCTCTCATTCTAATGCAAAATCCTTGTTTGAACTAATCCATATTGATGTCTGAGGTCCATACAAACATCCAACTATAAACAAATGTCATTATTTTCTAACCATTGTGGATGACTACTCACGGGAAACAAGGACTTATTTGTTACCATCTAAACACCACACAATCTCAAACATTAAAATGTTTCATGCTTTCATTTAAAATCGCTTTCAAACATCTCTCAAAACAATTAGAAGTGACAATTGCACATACTTCATAAATGAATCACTCACTGAATTTTTCAAAAGCTCATGGTATCATACACCAAACCTCATGTCTAAACACTCCTCAGCAGAATGCAGAGCAGAAAGAAAACATAAACACCTACTTGAAGTAGCAAGAGCAATAAGGTTTCAAGCCAATTTTCCTATCCATTTTGGGGGTATTATTTGCTAGCAGCCACTTACCTCATCAATAGACTTCCTTGCAAACCTCTCAATAACAAAAGTCTTTATAAAATGTTATACCAAACACCTCATTCATTTTAGAACTTAAGAGTTATTGGATGCCAAGCCTTTGCACACCAACACACACCTGCTAAATTTGAAGCAAAAGCCATCCCTTGTGTTTTTCTTAGTTATCCCACACACAAAAGGTTACCTCCTATACAATTCTAAAACACATAAAACCTTTGTAAGCAGGCATGTAAGATTTCATGAACGTTCCCTTTTGCTTACAGACCAACCTCAACTTCACCAATATCCACTTCCAACCCCATTCACTACAATACCAACTAACTACACTAGCATACCTACAACACCAAATACCACAACATTACCCTCACAACAAACCGAGGAACAAAAAACATCATAACAGTCAACATCATCTAATATTACACCCGACCTAGGCACTAATTATTCACCCTCCACTCCATCTACATCATCTTATTCACAAACTAACTTACGGTCCATACCAACACCATCCTCCTCTAATAATAATGGTGCAGAGACCATCAATACCACCCAGTCCATACCAACACCACCACCTTCTTCACCACCAATCAGGAAATTAACCAGACCTATAAAACTTTCCATAAAAAAAGACTTTCATGTCAATCTTCAAAAAACCAAACATACTTTTAATCCAACCATTAAGTTTCACTATTCAAAATACATAAATTATCAAATTATCACCTCACCACAACACAAACACTTCAAAAATAACATTAACACCGTAATGGAACCACAATTCTACTCACAAGCTTTTAAAGATTCTAGATGGGTAGATGCTATGACTAAGGAGTTACAAGCATTGGAATCCAAGAACACTTGGATCCTCACTTCTCTCCCACCAAATAAATTACCCATTGGCTACAAATGGGTATTCAGAGTCAAGTAAAAATCAGATGGTTTAGTGAAAAGATTTAAAGCCAGGTTGGTTGCCAAAGTATTTACTCAACAAGAATGGACATACTACACTAAGACCTTTGCTCATGTAGCTAAAATGGTGACAGTAAGGACTTTCTTGGCCAATGCAGTTCAACACAAATGGCACATTGCTCAATTGGATATCAATAATATCTTTCTTCATGGAGACCTACATGAAGAAGTATATATGGCATTACCTCAAGGCTACAAACACAATTCAACCATCACAAATCCTGTCTGCAAACTTCAAAAATCCTTATATGGTCTCAAACAAGCAAATAAATAATGGTTCACCAAGCTACTCCTTTTCTACTTCAAAATGGTTTTACACAAAGCTATTCTGACACTTCTCTTCTCACATACAAAAAGGTAAAGACTTCTTGGCTTTGGTGATCTATGTAGATGACATTCTCCTAACTGGAAACAACCTTGAACTCATCAAACACATCAAACAACAATTAGATGAAGCCTTTAGTATCAAGGATTTAGGAAATCTCAATTATTATCTAGGCATTGAATTTCTAAGGAATGCTAAAGGCATAACCATGACTCAAAGGAAGTATGCTTTGGAGTTACTTCACAGTGCATAAGTACTTGATCTTAAAACCTCTCATATACCAGTTGATCCCATTGAGAAGTTAAATGATACAGATGGAGACTCTCTCACTGATCCCTCACAGTACAGAGCTTTTGTTGGTAAACTTCTTTATCTAACCATCACAAGACTAGGCCTTTCCTATGCAGCTCATTGCCTAAGTCAATTTAGTCACAGTCTAAGAACACCACACTTGAAGGCTCTCATTAAAGTTCTTAGATATATCAAACTATGTCCTGGACAAGGTCTTTTCTTCCCCCAAACACCAACTTCCAACTTAAAGCATATTGTGATAGTGACTGGGCAAGTTGTCAATCAACAAGAAGATCAACAATTGGTTTCTGTATATTTCTTGGCTCCTGTCTCATTTCTTGGCAATCAAAGAAGCAAACGGTTGTCTCAAGATCATCCACCGAAGCTGAATGCATGGCTCTTGCAGACTGCACATGTAAGATCACTTGGTTACTAAGCTTATTAAAGGACTTGTAGATCTCCGCTACCATACCAGTTCATATTTTCTGTGACAACCAATCATCAATTGCACTGGCAGCCAATCCATTTCAACATGCTAGGACAAAACATATTGAAATAGACTGTCACTTTATCAGAGAAAAGATCAAGGCTGGAATACTTCTTCCTACATTCACTCTTACTCATAATTAAGTAGTTGATGTACTCACAAATGGGCTTAGCAAATCACCATTTCACAAATGTATTTTCAAGTTTGACATGTGTGATCCTTACATACTGCCAATTTGCAGGGGGTAATGGCTATTGCAGAAATGAAGAACAAAGCAATACTCAAAGCACAGTCAAGAACACACCCAAGATTATCTCGACTGTGATTTCATCAAATTACTTACTCCATCAGAAATGTTTGTTAGATTGTAGCTTAATCTAATTCTTACTTTGTAAATAGTTTTGCAAAATAGTCAACACTAGTCAAACGTGTTCTTAGTTTAAAAGTTAGTTAGCTTTTGTGTTTTCCCGCCTATATAAGGGATTGTACTTTCACATTTTCAGTTTATGCAATGAAATAATCATTTCACTTTTCTGTGTTTTCTCATTAAGACCAGACCGAAATGTTTGGTCCATTCCGGGTCGGTCTGGTCCGGTTCGGTCCAACAAAACATACTAGTAGGTTGTGCGTAAGACTAAGCCGAACCAAGGACCGAAAATGATTAAAAGGGTTGACCGATGACCGAATCAAAATATGTTTGGTCCGGTTCGATCTCTTGGTCTGGTTTGGTCTATGGTCTATAATGCTCATCCCTAAGCACCATACATTAGTTTAGGTACATATGTGATATGTGATACTCCTTTCGTCTCAAATAATTGTACTCTGACAAAAAACACACAGTTTAAGAAAAACATAATCTTCTACCTTCACTTTCATATTCTTTTAGCATACAAACAATTTTATTTTAACTAATTAATAATTAATATACATTTTTTCAAGAGTTTATAATAATACTTTAAAGCATGAGTAATATGATAGACTCAGTTCGTATACATTTAGGATCGAGGGAGTAGTCCATGAGTGGCCATAATAGTGCTGAGCAAAAGTCGTACCGGTCTAACTGGAAAATGAACCGACCTTAATCGGTTCGGTTTTTGGTTTTATATATTTATAATTTTCGGTTACGGTTTCGCTCGGTTTGGTTTGAGCCAAAACTGAAAAAAAACACACCTAAACCGTCTAAACAGAACCGAACCGGTTTGGCTCGGTTAACTTCGGTTCAGTTTGGATCGGTTCGGTTTTAGTTTAGCTCGATTCACATTAATTCAGTTTTCGGTTTATGTTTTTCTCAAAATCAGTTAGTTCGGTTTTAACAAGATGCTCAACCCCATAGTGATAGGGCTATAAAAGAACTGAACGTTCAGTGAACATTCCATGAACCGTTCGGTAAAAAGTTCGTTCATGTTCGTTTATTTATTAAATGAACGAACACGAACATTATTTTACGTTCGTTTAGTTAAATAAACAAACATGAACACAAGTCACGTGCGTTCGTTTATGTTCTGAAACGTTACGAATTATGCGTTTAATTACGTTCATTTAAGTTTCATTATAATGTTTTATGTTCGTATATCATATTTTTTAATTGTATACTTCAAATCTGGTATGCTTAAATAAAACAATACTTACAAAACATAATATTATGCATAATTTGATACAGTAATATTTTTTTTTATTCTACGTTCATTTACGTTCGATCGTTTATGTTCGTCTTTAAGGTTTCATAATTTTCTTAATGAACGAACAGAACAACTCTTATTTAATAAACGAACATGAACAAGAAAATTCGTCCGTTTAAGCGTTCGTGTTCGTTTACTTGTCCGGTTAAAATTAAATAAACGAACATGAACAAGGTTTCGTGCGTATTCGTCCTGTTCGTTTACAAGCGCTACATAGTGATATACATTTTCTAGTTTCTACAATGGTTTTGAGTTTAAAGGATGTGCTATTGTCATTTGTCACGGATTAAGACAGGCTTGAAGATTCCTAAAGTGGCGTCGTATTTGACTGATTCATAAGTCAGCCTTTAACTCGGTCAATGTCAGCTCTTTTTCTCAAAAAATCCACTTGAGTTTTCTTTTTCTTTTTCTTTTTTTTGTGTAAACAATCATGGTTGTCCGCGCGTTGCTGGCAAGACTTATTTTTACTTATTTTTTTATTTATTTTTGTTGTGGGTTTATTTTTTTTCAGTCTCATATTAAGAGTTTGTTTTTTTTATATGGGACATTTGTGTTGACCTCATTCGCGAGACATTTTTTATCTGAATAAATGAGCACTTTTGTAAAAAAAATTCCTATGTTGTGATTGCCTACTTTAAAGGGAAGAAAAAAAAAGCCCAAATGGGCCGGCCCAAACTGGGAGCTCATTGCCCGCGCGTTGCTGCGGGGCGTTTTTTTTTTTTTTTTTTATATATTGGAGCGGGTTATTTTTCCGGTCCTCAAGTTAATAGTTTGTTTTTTTCATATGGGCTTATGTGTTTGGGCCTCATGTCGCGAATATTTTTAGATCTGAGTAAATCAATACTTTTGTAAAAAATTTCCTATTTTGTGCCGAGCAATATTTTTTTTATATTATTTTGCGCGGGTTTATTTTTTCGGTCTCATGTTTAATAGTTCGGTTTTCGGTCTCATGTTTAATAGTTCGGTTTTTTTATATGGGCGTATGTGTTGGGACTCATATCGTGAGTCTTTTTTTATCTGAATACATCGATACTTTTGTGATTTTTTTCCCTATTTTGTGCCGAGTAATTTTTTTCTCATGTTGCCTACATTAAAGGGGGAAAAAACTAAATGGGCCGGCCCAAATTGAGAGCCCAAAGGGCCGACTACTGTGGCACCTACTGTAGCAATTCCTTTGAAAAAGAGCGAAGAGAAACAGAAAGAGAGAAGAGAAGAGGAGAAGAGTTTTTTTTTTATTTCATTGTGTTCTCCGGAGTGTAAAACGGAAAAGAATGAGAAATAAAGAGGAACAAAAAAGAGAGATAAAAAAAAATATTTTAGTTTTGTGTTCCCCGAGTTGGAAAAAAGAATAAGCGGGACCAATTTAAGCTTAAACTTTCACTTATCCAAATTATCCCAATTTGAGAAAAAGATTAAGAAGAGAAATTTGGCATAATTTACTTCATTTTTTTCTTCTTTTCTCTCCAAAAAAAAACGATCATAATTATTTTTCAATTTTCTCTCAACTTCTCTTCTTTTCTTTCCAAATAAAAACTCGGGAATAGAGTGGAAATGGTAGAAAATAATATTTTCTCCGTCTCATATTAAATATTCAGTTTGACTTTTTGAAGTCTTTGTTTTCCAACTTTGACTTTAAATATGTCTGTTTGTGTTATGTAATACTTGATACAAAATATATAAATGAATTGTTTTAAATGTATTTTTCATTGGTATAATTTTCATCAAGTGTTACATAACACAAACAAAAATATTTAAAGTCAAAATTGAAAAAGAAAAACTTCAAAAACTAAAATTGGACATCTAATATGGGAAGAAGGTAATAGTTAAATTGAGGAGCTGAAGTATTAAGGCGCAAGGGAGGGTCTTGGCTTCTTTAATCTTGTCAATTAGTGGAAATATTATATTTGATTGTTTTATAATTATAGTCTTTATATTTATTTTGTAACTAGTGTAAATATTATACTTGTCTGTTATAAAAATTATAGTTCTTATACTCATTTTGGATTTCTCAAAATTACAGTCCTCTTATTTGTTTTATTATATGCGAATTTACCTTTTTCTAGTACATTAGCATATGAACAATTTATAGTTACGAAGAAATTCATTTAGACTTTGATAAATTTCGATCCCCAGAATAAACGTTCAAGTTACACGACTGGTTGAACTAAAGTATATATTAATTGTCAAAGTTGGAGATGGTTATTCTTTTGACTTTTGGAATAACCACTGGATAGGTGATTGCATTCTTCAAACAACATATCTGAAGCTATACATGCTGGAAATCGACAGACACTGTAGGATTTATGTAAGGGTTACTTCTCTTAGAGGGTGTTTGTTTCGGCTTATATAGCCGGCTTATGGCTTATTTGAGTTTGGGCGTATGTTTCATAAGCTCACTTTTTGTGGCTTATTTTGAAACGTTTCGACTTGTATTAGTTCATTATGTCATAATAAACTTATATAAGCCGAGAAGTTTGAAAATAAGCCACAAAAATAGGTTTATGAAACATAATCCCAAAACCAAATAAGCCGTAATCCGGCTATATAAGCCGAAACAAGCACCACCTTAATGGGGTTCAAACTACAAACCGGAATGGGAGACGACCCATTAGAGATGGGCCCGAAGCTCAACAACTCAGCGGGCTGCTCCTCCAGCCAGAATTAAACCTTTCTAACCACCCACAGGTACTTGAACTAACACACGTCGATCCATCCCTTTTGTTCTATGTAGCATCCTTTAGACGTCATGTTGAAAGTTCATGCTTGTCGTCATCTCTTGATCCAATAAGGTGGAACAAACATCTTCCCATTAATGTTAACATTCATGCTTAGAGACTATGCTTGGATCGACTACCTACAAGGGTTAAATTAGACGAAGAAAGAATTATCTTGATATGTAGATGTCTATGTGATGATAAATGAAACAAACAAAGCATTTTGTTTTCGAATGTCCGCGTTTGTTGATTGTGGAATTTGTCTCGACTTGGTGAGATGTAGAAGATTATCCCTAGAGATATTCAATGCTTATCTTCAATGGGTTGATTGGTAAACTTAAAAACAGCTTTTCAAAAGTTGTTTGCTGTTGTTATCCAATACAAAATTTTGGGTCTTGTGAGATTTAGGAAAAGAGTTTGCTTTGATGCTAAATCCCCACGGAAGGACACTCTAGGTAATGAAATTAAAGTACTTTCCCACTCTTGAATCCTCCATAGGCATAAAAAAGCAAATCCTACTTGATTTGAGTGGATTTGTAATCCTAATCATGCTTGTACAAACTAGTTGTAATTTTTCTTCTTGTTTTTCTTGCTCTAGTTTCTTACTAGATCGTTTTCCGATTTATATAAAATGCCGTTAAAAAAAATATATTAATAGTCAAAATCAAGTATACAATGGTGTATGGAAACAAAGAGTATTTTGTCAAAAATTCTACTTTGGGTCCAAAAGAATATCAAACAATTAATTTGGAAATAAAATAAGAAGTAGAAAATAACCTAACTACTTTTTTCCATAGCAACCTCGGTTTACCTTAAAAATGCTTACTTTTAAACAAAACTCATCTACTAGTATTTATATTCTGAACATCAAATTCATACGACTGGATTAACCTTTAAATTGATCCCTCCATGGTTCATTTTTTTTTATGCAATAACAATAACCAAAGAAATTAACACAAATGATAGGGGGTGTTTTAGTTTCAGCTTATAAACATAAGCTCATTTAGCTTATATTTCATAAGCCTACAATTTTCTAGCTTATTTGAGACTTAGGGGCTTATATAAGTTTATTATATAAGCCCCTAAGTCTAAAAAAATAAGCCAGAAAACTAAGGCTTATTAAATATAAGCCCAAATCAAATTTGATGTCGGTATATATTTTATAAGCCTCAATTTTCTGGCTTATTCTGAGACTTGTGGGCTTATATAAGTTTATCATATATAAGCCCACAAGTGTCAAAATAAGCCGAAAAATTAGGGCTTATAAAATATAAGCCCAAATGAGCTTATGTTTCATAAGCCGAAACAAACACCCCCATAATCACAATTTGGACATGCCAATGTTTTGTGACACAAACTTTCTTTCCATTAGGTCAATGACTAGGGGTGTCAAATGGGTTGACCCGACCCGACCCGAACCCGACCCGAACCCGATAAGACCTTATAGGGTCGGGTTGATTCGGGTCTAACTTAGCTTAACGGGTTTATCGGGTCAACCCGATAAACCCGATAAGCTAATAGGGTCGGGTTAGGGTTTCAATTGGTTCGTTATCGGGTTATCGGGTTGACCCGATAAACCCGATAAGCTATAACGATCTATTAAAAGATCTATAATATATACAAGCCTTTCTAGTTTGTTTTGCATATCAGGCCAAATAACCAAAGATTTCCATGCTTTTTATCTTCTTATATATATAAATTTTGGATTGGTTATGCGACAGTAGATGATTTGTGGAACAAATTGAGCCAACCTTATATGTTTGCATAATGCCTACTGTTAAAAATGAAACAAGATGACAAATTGAGCTAAATTCATATGTTTGCAACTTTGCATAATGCCTACTATTAAAAATGAAACAAGATGACAAATTAAGCTAAATTCATATGTTTGCAACTTTGCATAATGCCTACTATTAAAAATGAAACAAGATGACAAATTAAGCTAAACTCATATGTTTGCATAATGCCTACTGTTAAAAATGATGGAAAAATGCCTATTGTTAAGTTAAATTCCATGCTCATTAGACTTGTTAATGATTGTTTCCTTCACTATATATTGTGTCAAAGGAGAGTATAACTACCATGTTCCCCTTAACTATAAGTTAATGTCATAATGCAATATATTTTTAATTCGTCAACTCGTGGGTTAAAATTAGCATGTAACCCGATAACCCGATAAACCAAACCCGATAACCCGCAACCCGATAGACCCGAACCCGACTAACCCGATTTCTTATAGGGTCGGGTTGCGGGTTAGTTTTAAATTTCTCAAAACCCGATAGACCCGACCCGATAAGCCCCAAACCCGACCCGATAACCCGTTTGACACCCCTAGTTATATTGGATACCAAAAAAAGGTTGGATACTAGGGGACTCATCCACATCATCCATCTAAAAAGAAATCAATAGTTGTGATTAAAAGCATTTAATTATTTCACCTATTTTTTAAATTTTAAATATCTCATAAACCGTTAATCGTTAAGCAAAAAAAAACCTGTCCAAACTCATCACACCAAGAACTTCTTTGTAGACCCCAAAGATGATATCATCCATTATAGACTCTAACCTAAAATGAAATCATGTGTTAGTCCCTTCTTTAGGAAGAGGATTTTTGTCAATTGTCCCACTCCTTCCTGAATCCATTCTTTACAAGAAAGTGGATAAAGTAGCATCCCAAGCTCAGGTGATGCTTGATAGATAACCATACAGAGCATAAACCACTTTGTAGACTTTCTCAGGATACTTAGGATCTAGGAACCTGGTGGTTGAGACACAAAAACCTCTTCAACAATCTATCCTAAAAAGCACTTTTCGACATCCATCGAAAATACTAACAAGCCCCTATACTGTATGCAATGCTAAATGATCCTTATGGCTTCAAGCTACCCACAGGAGCAAAAAACCTCATCTATAGTCTAATTCCTTCCTCTTGCCCTTGTCCCTGACAACTAATCTAGCTTTGTTATTATTTTTAAATTTTTTTTATTTTCTCTGACAACCATCCTCTTTCATCCTCAAATAACGTACACCTACTATGGACCGATAGCCTTTTTTCCCATAAGGCAAATCTACGTAGGATCCAAACTTTCTATGATATTCAAATTGCAACATTCTTTCTTCATACATCAACCCAGCTTTCATCTTCAAAGTCTTCTGAAAACTTCTTTAGGGTTCAAGTTAAGATAGAAAACAAGCAAATAAACAATGATGAAAGTCCTAATGATTGTTACTCCTTTAGTCTTTAGACATAACTAACAAAACATGAGCTTCAGAACTTTTATTTACTTTTGCTTCTTGTTGTACTGGCGATGTTGGATCCTCCTAGAATAAGAGCTGAAGTGATGAGAGTGGATTGATTCTTTGATGTGGAATAGGACTAACATTCCACAACAGTATTCCCAAAATGTTGAAGTTCCAGCCCTCTGCAAAACCGCCCATCATCAAAGATGAAATGCTGTAAAGATACCATCAGAATAATCTTGATGAATAACTTCCAAGTGGAGGTATTTCAAGTCATCTTCTTGGGAATTGGTTGTATTAGCCAGAAAGAGACAAGTCCCCTCATAGGACTGGCAGTTAACTTAGCTTGTATGCAAACAGTATTCACGAAAGGTTAGTACCAGAGCAAAGCTGAAGCTGTATTTTGTGTTAAACGGTATAACAATGATAGAACTGCTATACTAGCACTGCTCTTGCCTGAGTAACCAAGTTCTCAGTTTTCTCTTGTTCAATATTCTTCAAGAGAGCTCTTCAGCTTCCTCATTAGAGCGTTTCCCTTTTCTTCATCCTTTTTTTTGAAGTCTTGCAAGATCAACAGAATAGACTTGTTCGTCCTCTCTTGCACCTCCTCTCTTATAATCTGATGTTTGGAAGCAGATAGTGATATGTGGAAGAATAGGAATGCCATATTAGCATTTTCAAAGCAGTCTTGAGCAATTCATCTTCTTTTTTACAGAAGTCCCCCTGCATCAATTTTGTCTTTTGTGCCTGTATTTTGGGTTAGATACTTGTTGACCCTGCATGAAGGATTAGCCTGATTCCTCAGATCTAACAGGAATGATTAGTTTCATAGAATCAGTCAAATAATCAAGATCAAAAAGCCAAGTTGGTCCTTTCCCTGCAACATTGGGTTTGTTTCGCTAAGAAGTTTTATGTGCAGGTTTTCATTCAACTCTTTTTTGTGTATCACAAAATGTATACACTAAAAAGCCTTGCTTTGTAGAGAATACCCAACCAAAAATCCCTCATTAGATTTTCCAGCAAACTGGCCCAAGCGTTCTTAATGGTGTTCAAAGATGGTCACATGGCACCCAAAAGGTCTTATAAAACTGTATAAATGGTGTCTTAAACCAGTTAAACGCTTCATAAGGTGTCTTATTATGAGGCTATGGTCACTAATACCCTGTTATAGAACATAACAAGCAGTACTAACTATTCAGTCCAAAAAAGTGTTAAGTAAAAATGAATCAGTAAGCATGGTCCTTGCTCGCCTTCAATAAAGTGTCCTGTTCTTTCTTCTTCAGCACCTCCATTTTGTTGTGGATTCTGGCATTGGTCTGTATTCCCTTCTTGATCCCTTTTAACCCACAGAATTCAATAAAATCCCTGTTTTTAAATTCTGTTCCATTATCACATCTAATAGTTTTAACCTTTTGATTCAATTGGTTCTCTATTTGTCTTATAAAGTCCTTAAGGATTGCACTAGTTTAGCATCCTAGTTCTTAATAAAAATGTCCAACAAATCTGCTAAAATCATCAGTGATAACCAAACAATAGGTCTTATGGTTTATACTCCTGACAGATGTAGGTCCAAACAAGTCCATATTAAGAAGATGTAGGGAGTGGCTAATGGGAGAGCTAACTAACTTGGCCTTACCAGAAGCATGAGTTGCTTTCCATTTCTGACAAGGCAACACAATTAGTTGTCATTTATGAAAAAGCTATGTAGTACCATTCATAAAAAACAAACCTCTGGACAATGGGTTTCCCTTCAACAAGTCTGTTTAGGTTTTAGAAATTAACATGACCCAACCTCCTAATGCCATTTTGATATATACATCAGTTGTAGCCTATTGCAATTAAACAAGCCAAACCTACCTGAAGTAACAATGTTTTTCTCTAAATTAGGTAAAATTGTACATATTAGTTTTGTCTGGGTAACTTTAAAGTAATATTTTGATTTTTCTCATCAGGTAACTTAAAATCAGGAGATCAAAACAAGACATTCATAAGGTCGTAAACATAAAAAAACCTTGGTTCTTTTATCACACAATGTTACATAGAAAAGAGATTGAAAATGCTAAAGTTCTTTCACAAAGCTACAAACCTCAAAATCTAACTTACCAGTTTTATATTTTCCCTTTACCAGTAATATAGGCCTTTACTTACTACCTCCAAGGCAACATAGCCAACCATTAAAAGTCTTGAACGTCAGCAATGTAAGCCTTAGATCCCTGTCAGTGCCTGAACAATCCCACTAAACAATTATTCCTTATATTTTCTTTAGAGTTTCTAAGTGGATTATCCTGACATTTAAAAGAACGAGATTATACTCTCTTAGGACCCAAGCCTGTTTTAGGCTTGAGTCATGCATGGATCATTGAAATTAAAAGAATTTCTAAGACTAGAATCCACCATTGATAATTAGGAGAGAAATATTTTATGTTGTATCTGGTGTCACCATTTACAACCTGCTGAGGACTAACAGCAGTGTCCCCATTTTCCCCCCAACATTACTAACGGTATCTTTAAAAACCTTTAGCAATATAAAACTTTTTTATTTGCGTGGTTTGAAAAAAAAGATCTATAGTAACAGTTGTTCTTTTGAAATGGCCTTGATGATGGTGAATGAGTTTTGTGAAAAAAAATTTGCAGGTCTAACACCATTCATAATGGGCATTAAACAGTATTTAAACTTCAAGAGCAGTGCTAGTATTAAGTACGGCTGTACTGTTAACATTTTGTCTATCAGTACAAAAAATGTTAGTACTGCTAGCTTTAGTCAGTATTAACTGGAATCTATCCTGTTTCGTGTTTTTACTGCTAACGAACAATAGATTTGTTTGTTTAACCCCTTTGAAGATTGTTACCATGTTGGTTTCCTCTCCCCCCTGAACACCAAACCTTTGACATATTTTGTTTGTTTAGTTCAACTTGTTTAGCCAATTTTACATGAAATCACCAAACTCTTATTAAATGACTAAAACTTACCAACAAGACAAAACATCATTGCCCTTTTCCAACATTAAACCCATGCCCCAACTCTTGTTGTTAACCTCAGGTTTTTACTATGTGTAGACTAAATCTTAACAATTTTCCCTAGGTATTTTTAACTTGCTTGTGTACAAAACTAGGTGTATCAAGTCCCTTTAGTATTGTACAGACACATACTCAACATGCACTATCTGATTCATACTCCACAATGATAGGGGCATCAGACCAAGACCTTTAGGTTGAACTACTAATATATTGATTCATTGACAACTGTTCAGACACTAATTCAGAAGTTCTGTAACAATGTTAGAGTCACAGGTATCAATTTCAGTTGTTTGGGAGTTCATATTCACTTGTTGAGTCCTTTTCTGGACCATATTATATTGTTGAATCCATCTATTTTACAAAAACATGGTTCCAAAGGGCATATAATATTTTCCCTGTCATGGGTGGGGGTACAGCTTGCATTTCACATGTTTTAGTCAGCCTTTTATGCAAAGGTGGATTTTCAAAATCACTTTTATTGCACTTAAAGACACTTTGCGAAACTAATTCCAATTTCAAAACTCAAAATTCCCACTATAACTGTAATCAACCATAACCCAAGCCAAAATTTATCACTGTCACCACTCCATTAGATAAGTGTTTATTTTACAATTTTACCAAAGATTTTTTGAAGAATGAATACATTTTGTCTACTAATACTTCAAAAATCATCCTTTTCTTTTAGAGCTTTAGCCATACAATTTCTAATTGGTAATTTTAGAACATTTGTTTTTAAAATCACTAAAATCTATTTTCATAAATTTGATTTTTGTTCATACCAAAGTTGACCTTGTTGATGGGCAACTAACGAGCTTCAACATTCATAATGCCCTTGAGTGTAGCCTTTATCGACAACGCTAGCATCACAAAGAATGCATCTCATCTGAGGGCCCCCCCCATCAAAATAGTACTTATTAAGGTTAGCATAAGACTCAATTAACACTCTCATATTGGAACAAATGTACCCTGTGTTTCTGATCCTGAAGCTGTGCTAAGCCATTGAACAAAATTTCAACATCTCTGAATGATTTCCAGTCACCACTTGCTACATCAACTGTCACCAATGCTTTAGACTCTTCTTTCTTTTTCAGTTTCTGCTCCCACTCTTTATTCCAGGTATTCCATCCATCCCTCCTCCATTTATCTTCCTATGTTCTACACTTCTCTTTCAAAATGCCCCTGTTTGTGGCAGTTGGTAGCATTCCACTTTGTTTTTATCGAAACCGACATGTTTCTTTATGCATCAAACTGTAGCTTTCTACCATTCTACTTGTATCACTCCTTTATTGCTCATAGAGAACCATTGCCACTTATGCCATTTTAAGTCCAATTTCTTCGAAGGTCATATTCATCAACCTGTCTAAGAAGTCCCTATGAACCAGTTGAGGGACAACTTGATGTTGACTTGCAAGCGAAGGAATATTATGATGTTTGTTCATTAGGAAGCTTTGAATTATAGAATAGACCAAAGTAAATGGAAACACCATAAGCGGAAACTAACATCATAAGTACATAGTCTGGTGTTTTCAGAAACAAATGCAACATTTTGCAAGTTGGAAGCTTGATGTTTAAGCTTTATACATATTTTTATCAAAAACGTTGGTGGGGGGGGATTAAGATATGATGAACAAGTCATCTAAAAGCTGAGACTAGTCCATTCCTGGTTTGTTTCTCCTAATTAAGGAAACTTATAACCAAGCAGAAGGGAAAAGAGAAACTTAGAAATTTTACTATTTGCATCTACAGTAGAATACACTGCTCCATGAATCACTCACAGACAGAGAAGAACTTTTGGAATCTCCTCATAGCCATTTTGAATCCTATCTGAGTTGGATACATTGAAATCCTTCAACTTTGCTTCAAGAAGAGTACTGTCTCATCTTTTTTGGATTCAACCTTTCCCCCACCAAATCTGGATTTGATAGGCATTCCACATTTCTTTTTGCATCAGTACTTCTTATTGAATTTAGCTTAGATGATCTTCTGGTAAGGCCATTTAGCAAGGTGTGTTACCTAGCTTTATCTTTCACTTTCATCTGGCCACTATAAACTTTCTCAGTCTGTTTTAGGAGGCAAAATTTGTTAATTTGTCCTTATGTATCAGTTTAAGACCTAACATAGGAAAAAAAAAGAACCATTCCCAATTTTGGATAACCTCCCAAATTGGATAGATCTGTAATGAGCCACATAAGTTCCAAACTTTATAGCCCATATAGTCATATTCTTCTTCCCTTTTTGAGAATAAGCAGCTTGATGGTTGAGACTGGTGTAATGAGTGAGTTTGTTGTGTTGGTGTGTAGTTGAGTTGGTATGGTTGAGGTGGGTGGTGGTGGATTCTCAACTTTTGTTCCAGACATGTTTAGTTTTTGTTTGTAGGAGATGATAACTGGTTTTATCTGTTTTCATATTATGGGTTTCTCAAACTCTGATAACCACTTGTAATTCCCTCTAAACCGAATGGATCTTTGCAGCCTATAAAGGATGAAAGCCAAGATGTTATAAATACAAAAATGACAATAAGAAACAATGACAAAGAATACTAATTGTTAATGCGGAAACTTAACACAGGTACTATGAAGAACAAAGAAAAACTAAATAACAACTTTATTAATAGTAGTTCTGAGGATTATAGATTGCTTAACTTATGATAGATTGTATATGAATTGCTAAGCTTAGTGTATTCGGCTGTGAATCCTCACTTTATAACTAAGCCAAAGGAGATCCTTTAATAAATAAGGAAAAAACCCAACAAAAAGGCTTCATATCTTTTTCTAAAATATCTCATAAATATATTTTAAATATCTTCTCAACGGTACTAACTAACTTTCTACTAACGGTACTTACTAACTAACAGTACTTAATACTTTGTACTATCGGTACTAAGTATAACTGTCAGTACTAACTATTTATACTGTCGGTACTAAGTTAAGAAAACATTAATCCTAACATACTCGTTCAGCTTGATCAATAACGCCGTCAAAATATGCCCTACTAGAAACCCACCACTCAGATCGAGCCTCAATGTCATCTGGTGTCAATCTTGCAACATGTAGATTTCCCTTTAAAATAAAAGAAGGAAATTAATTATGGAATAAATAACGTAATCATATTAGTAAGCTATACAATTAAATCAAACTCACATGAAAAAAATCAACAACCATCCTTCGCAAAAACCTGCCCTTTTTACTCCAATCAGCTGCTCTAGGATAACGACTGTGACGATTATAATACGTAGTCGTTGTTACTCGGAAAGACTCCAATATCCAAGTCTAAAAAAATTATTTGTTTCAATTAGTTTACGTTATAAATATAACTTAAATGCAAAATTAAATATTATAAACTAAATTATGACATACCTTGAATGTCCAAGTAAATCCAAAGATCGAATACGTTTTTTTATCAACTTGATCTATAGGTTGACTGGCATATAAGGACGGCCAACGTCTAATGTTTGCATCCTTTAGTTGTGAGTACAATGTCGGCCATACATATGAACCCCAAGGATACTTGTCCCAACCAACTCTATCATTGGCTAACCTTAAGATCCAACCAGGGACAATACGTCTACCCTCCACACCTAAAAACACAAGTTGCAAAATGCCTACTGATAGATGTTTAATTATACATGTTTTAAACCCGTAAAAACTTGCAAAAATGACCAAAAATGCCAAAAGATATGTGTGTTTGTGTGTTTAATGCATGTGTGCAGGAATTAAAGACAAATGAGACAAAAGTGAGCAAAAACGACCAAAACCGACAAGAAACGGAAAAAGCAAGTGATCAAGTGAAGACATGAAGAAAGATATCAAAGCCATTTCCTGTTTTAAAAACTACAAGGGCGGTGGGGGGGGGGGGGGGCCAGAAATCCAATCTTAAACCACTTATATACTACAGTCTTTTGGAAAGAAAGGAAACACAAGGAGGCCTTGTTATGCAATAATCCCAAACTTTCAAAACACAAACGCGGGTAGCCTTTCTCCTACACCTTATACCTATTTTTCCCGCGAACAAACACGAACAGCCCAACCTCCCCTATACCTTTACCAGTTCATTTCCAACTCCACTCCACCAATCAGAGCTCACTTCCACGTCACTTTGCACACCTGGAAAGCAATGATTGGTGCGAACACCTCACTCATCACATCCAACGGCTAAGATTCAAGTAGAAGAGATCAACGGCTAGGAATGCTTGAAGTTCTCATCCTACCCTCACTTCTAACCTATATAATCAGGAGCTTGTATTATTCTATTTTAGTAGAGTTAATTTAGTTTTTGTAATTTTCTCTTTTCGTTTTCCTTGTACTGTTCACCTTTCAAATGACTTTTAAACTTTTTAAGTCATTTTACCTTCTGTTTTCTTATCTTCGTACTATTCTTCCTAAAGCAATTAAAACTAGTGAGTTGTGTTTGTATTCAAATTTTCATGTTAAAAGCCATTTTAGATATTAGCCTTGTTATCATATATTCAATTTAGCTTATTCTGTTTTCTCTAGTTTAAAAGTTGTTCAAACTTTGTTAAAAGCTTTTTAAATACTGATTTTTTCTATTTTAGTTCAACAATGTTCATTTGAGTTCAGTTTGATTGAGTTTGGAAGAAATAAGGACTAATAAGCAAATTTCAGCTTATTGAGCTTATAGCTTATTGGTTTAGAGGCAAGGTGCCATAGATTTGAATAAAAATCCACTCACATCAAAAGAGTGGCTAGCGGTCAGAGAATACAAATTCTAAGGTTTAGCTACTTGATTTTGATTTCAGCATTTCAAGATAAGCTTAATCCAGTACTTATTTGCATGTCTTTTTGAGTTTAAAGCCTATTCAAAATTGCTTATTTAAGCTTAGGGATTCAATTGGCTTTTAAAGCTTTTGGTAGCTAGAACTCATTAAGATTTCATATCTTGGAATTCCGTACATTTAAGAAGGATTAGCTTAGCTGAGAAAGTACTTCATTTTGAAAATAAGCTAGTAAATTTAAGAGCTTAAACAGCTTAATTAGATTAGATAAACTAGAGTAATATAAGAGTTTTTAGTTATTTTCGTTTTAAAGATAGATTTTAAAAGCTTTATAGAAAGAATCGAAGTAGTGGTAAGGATTTTGGCATTACACAACTTTGACTCTAAAAGTCAATTACCATTAGTCTAATTCTTTTCTTCAGTTGAGTCTCTCATGAGAAACAAGTTTTCCAAAGGTTTCAGGAGTTAAATTTGCATTCTTAAATATTCTATGGTTTAAAACAGTTTGCTAGCACCACGACAACTTAAAGTGTTAAGTAGTTTTAGAGTTAAGTCACTCACAGCATTTTTAGTGTTCAATTTGGGCTAATGTAAGCTTAGAAACATTTAGATAGTCAGTTTATGAGTTCTAAACTTAGAGTCTTGGCCTGCATTTAAGAATTTGTCAAATACATCAGCATTAGCAGTGGTAACTGCTGATTCTCATCATTTTTTTAGCTGCCTTTTAGCACTTGTAATTAGGTAATAAGAACTTAGCCTTAAGAAATTTAGTAGTACTCCATTAGCTTTATATAGATCATCTTTTAATTTTTATTTCTAAGCTTTAGTCTAGCCTTAATTTTCCTGCAAAAGTTGTATCATCAGCAGCTGAGATTTCAAGGATTCTTTTGGATTCATTTCTAAGAACTAATTAGTAGTAGTTAGAATCTGAGTTTTGAAGCTTAGTTAGTTTGAATGTAGATCTTGCCTTTTAGCTAAAAAGTTCTCTTAATTGCTTATTAGGATAGATTTAATCAGCTGTTAAGATTAGCTTATCTAGGTAAAAAATCTTATTTTAGTTGATTAAATGATCTAGATTAAATTCCTATTTTCTAAGTTGTTTATTCCAAAATCCTTTTATCTAGGTTTCTTTTATAATCATAGTAGAGCTTATTTTCAAAATTCCAGTTTCTAGAATTTAGATTTGAGCTATTTAGCTTAAGGACAGTAATCAAGCCCGGACCTTCACTTTTTAAGAGCAAATTTCTTGTTGTTCTAGTTTTCTTTTGGCTTATTTCTTTTTAGAGACCTTTAGTACACATCATAAGCTTCTTGTAGTTTCTTTTGGTTCTTACTTTCATTGAGTATTAAGCTAGAAATAAGCCAAAGTTTAGAAAAGTTAAAATTTCAAAGAAACATCATAGTTACTGTAGCACAGTAAAAGAGAGCAAAAATATCTAGCTTATCAGTAATTAAATATGTAAAGTGTTTTTTATTAAAGTTGTAGTAGAAAAGCTCCAGGTGTTAACTTTTCTTGTTTTAAAGTTTTTGCATATTTTCACTTTTGAATAAGCTAAATTTTGTATTAAGTACGTAGGGACTGTTTGGTATTTTCACAAATTAGTTAAGGGTGTTCGTTTCACTATAGCGGTGTAAAATTTGTTATTTTTCCCGCCTACCCATTTACTTACATCTTTTTCTCTTTCTACGCTCTGTTCTTTTAGTGAGAAAAAAATTGGTATTTAATATTCTTAAAATTAGGTTTAATAAAATTAGGGTTATGTTTTAATAACCAAAATTAGGTTTCAAATGATTCCGTCAAAATGGTGGCATTTTTATCCATTAGTTATATGCACCTTAATTTAGTAGTTAAGTATCATTTTTCTTATTATTTCCGGAATTAACTTTGTATTTTCTAGAAATTAAAAGAGGTTTTATAATTTTCTTTTCTTTAGAAAATCCAAAGAAATAGAAAAATAGTAGAGAAAAATCTAATATCTATCTTGAAATAATTACTTTATCCATTCTAGTATTTTTGAAAATAGAAATTGAATTTTAGCGGTTAATTTTATAGAAAAAGTGTATTTTTAGTTTAAATTCATTTTCTTTAAAATTCATAGAAAATACAAAAAAAGCTAAAAAAATTCAAATTCTTATTCCTAAAATATTCCTTTTTAATTTGTGATTTTTAGGTATTAAGTTTGTTAGTAATTATGCTTTAAGATTTTAATTCTAGTTTAGCTCGCATATTTAATATCACGTTAGTACATTTTTGCGTATTAGTTAACCGTTGTTAAGATTCTCATAATCGTTCTATAGTTATAATATGCTCTTAATTCCCGTATGTAATTCAAAATACAAAAATCCTTTATCTATTCTTGACTCGAAGTCCAAATTATCCTGAAAATTTCAATCACAACTTCGTTGGTATACTGACCCAGAAGAAAAAAACTTCCCAGTTAAAATATACGTATTGGTTTTTTCATTAAGTAGATTTTACCCTTTAATATTCTCTTGATTGAGAAGATAATTTGGAAAGACTTGTCACGGGATTAATACTATCAACATATATAAATTTTGACTAGTGCATACACACGTACCTCATTTTGGCGCCGTTGCCGGTGGAAAAAAAAAAAAAAAAAAACAAGGGGGATAGGGGGTGGGGGGGGGGGGGGTGTGGGGGGGGTAGGACAAAAAAAATAAAAAAAAAAAAAAAAAAAAAAAAAAAAAAAAAAAAAAAAAAAAAAAAAAAAAAAAAAGAAAAAAAAAAGGAAAAAAAAAAGAAAAAAAAAAAAAAAAAAAAAAAAAAAAGGGGAAGACTTGAACGATTTTTTAAGGATATTCGTTAAGAAGAGTTTTGAACACTCTTCCCTTCTTTGAAGTTACTTTTGCTATATTTTGGAGATAGATTATGATAAAAATACAAAACGTTCATTAAATTGATTACCTATCGAATTAGTAGCACCAAACGAAAATAAATAATTAAAAAAAAAAAATAAAGTCAAAATTTTTTTAGTTTAAAATACACAAATAAAATAAACATATTTGATACTAGCTATCCATACCTTAAACCATTCTAATAAACCAACAAAATTTAAACGTGAGTTACTCGCGAAGGTACGACAGACCTTCAAGTTTTACAAACAATAAGTGAGTATAAAAAATGCGTTAGCTACTGGCTAAAGTCATTGCGGGCTCGCTAAGCCATTTCGCTCAATTGTGCGTATCTTGGAGACTTTCGTGAAGCTTGTAAATTAACGGTTACCAAAAAATATTTTTTTTGTTTTCCTTCCTAATAAATACAAAAAAATGTTAAAATTACCCCAAAAATAATCGTTCTTAATCCCAGAAATTTTAAAAATTTTTTCTTTTATTATTCCTCACTAGGAGTCATGCGCACTCGTTCTTCCTTGGAATACACAATTCCGAGAAGACGTAATCGTCGACGTTCTCGACACCAACAAGAGGCAATCCCTATTGTTGATAAGGATCCGTTTCCAATGGCCGATGACCGACCTATGGCCGAGCAACTTCAAGTTCCCACCGGGGGGTTTGAAAGTGCTATAGTGGTACCACCCATCAATGCTCAAAACTTTGAACTAAAATCCTCTCTTATTAATCTTGTTCAAAATCGAATTTTTCGAGGAGGTAAAGAATGAGAGAGCCTCATTCTCATATTCGTCATTTCGAGAGCAATAACTAATAATCAAAGGTACCCTGATGTACCTACACCACCATTCAAACTTCTTCTCTTTCCATTTTCACTTGACGGGGTTTGCCAAAACATGCTTGACAAATAACCCCCAAACTCTATTCTTACATGATACTTAGTGTCTAAGTTCATAAACTTCTTTTTCCATCTTCTAGACTACCAATCGTCGGAATGAAATGAACAAATGTTTTCGACAAATTGCTCAAGAATTCTTATCTCCGAAGCTTGGGAGCGTTATTCAAGGAACTTCTAAGGAATGACCTCATCACGGTTTGTCGCGTCTGCACCAAATAGACACATTCTACAATTCGTAGAGCTATAGATGACAAGATTCTCTTAAATCCGCGCCGTGTAGGCAATTTTCCCTCTATTAAAGTCCAACCGTGAAAGGCTAGCCAAAAACATAGAGTAACTAAAGCAAAGGTTAGATGATCACTGAAACGCCGTGGATGCGAGGTAGAGTACGAATGCTACCTCCATGCTTCTTCTACTTCCTTCATCCATGCCATACATCGAATACCAACAAATGGCGCTGCATTAGAGGATAAGAATGACCTTGACTATTAGGACATGAAATGAATGAGATGAAAAATATGATGAAAGCTCTTGTGCCTAGCTCCCATTTCCGATTAAAAGCTGTGTAGGAAAGATGTACTAGCTTGTGGTAGTAATCATAGTAATAATGTGTGCCCAATTACAAGGGAAGTGATATAGTACCCTGTTTAACATGATAGATTTCCAACAATTTAAACAAACCTCTTCGTCGGTAACTTTGTTCAAAATGTGAAAACCGGATACCGACCTCCGCAACTATAAGTGAACCAAATAATACCACCGGGATTTAATCAACAAAATATCAATAGAATGTGAAATGCGAAATCAAGGTATCATCAAAATCAATGGTTATTAATAGGACTGGGAATAAATTGGGAACCAATTAACCATGTGACACCAACCTCGTTGCTATAACACAACAAGCTCAAAGCTTTCAAGCCCCGAGTACACAAGATCCGTACTTAAGCAGATTTGATGGCTTACACAAAAGCAAATGAAGTGTAGCATTAATAATTTGCAAAAGAATTGTGAATGAATTCAAAGGGACAACAAGATATATCAAAATGAGACAAGGGAATTTTCAAAATAGTGCTTAACATTTTCAAAGCAAATGGGAAATAACAATGCATCAGGTTCAGGAACTTTACCGAGTAATACTATTCCTAATCCTAGAAATGAAGTCAAGGCTATCACCACTAGGAGTGTTTAGCGCTATGTATGACCAATCGCTCCGATGCCTTCTCTTAGTCAATCTGGACAATGAGGATGATAAGGAACTAAGGGGTGACAAAGGACCAAGTGCAAACCTACAAGTTCACCAAGTACCGCAAGAGTCCCAACCTCCTGGGGTGGTGGGGGGGTAAGCTTCAAACAAGGAAAATGTCCAAAGTAAGAGAAAAAGAACCCATTGTAAAGCTCCTAGTGTTGTTAATGAACCTTTAAAGACTAAGACAAATTTGCCTTACCCTTCAAGAGTTGAAAAGTCAAGATTCGTATAGAGATGATTATCTTAGCTTCTAAAGTTCATACGAAAACTTCCCGTGATAATCTACTTTGAGCTTAGCTTTGCGGATGCTCTTGTCCACATGCCCAAATTTGCCTTAATGATCAAAAAGTTGTTAAGTAATAAGGACAAATTGATGAGATAACAAAGACACCAGATGATGCTAATAGCTCCTCGGTCCAGTCTCAAAAGAAGCTTCCGAAAACCCTTAGGAGACCCATGACGATTTCTCATTCCTTTGATTTTGGGGAGTTTGATAAACACTTGCACTACGATCTAGGTCAAGTACAATCTCATGCCTTTGTCTATTTTGGAAAAAAACTTGGACTTCCCGACCTTATACACAACTAGAATGGATTCATAAATTACAGACCGAACAATTCTAAACCCATGGGATAGCCGAAATAGTGTTTCGTTAAGGTCGAAAAATTCTATTTCCCGGTCGATTTTGTGATTCTAGACTTTGTTGTGGACGCCCGTGTACCTTTGAATTTAGTAGGCCATTTTTGTAGGCACAGGCTTCAAGCCTTGATTGATCGTTTATGAGGAGGGAGATCCAATTTTAAGACATTATGATCAATCCATTGATCCTAAAGTTTGTGATACTCCCACAATTCTTAAGATAATTTAGAGTCCCCGTGAAACGAAATGACCTTATTGAGCACCTTATGCGGAGTAATGCTCCAAAAGTCTAGACTTAACCGAGAGTGGTGATTTCCACTTCCTATCATATTCGATCCACCATTCCTTCCACTCCTTTTGAAGGAAGTGAGATGATCTAGAAAGAAATAGAAGAAAGGTTTATTTTTTAAAACATGATGAATCTTTTAAACATGGATTAAATGGAAAGAATTACATGATGAGTGAGGTGATAATAACATACCTTGAAAAATGCTTGAAGTTTTAAATGATGATCCCCTATTTCACCACACACTTCCTCTGAGTTTCAAAAAGGAAGTTTAAAATGTTTGAATCGTGTCAAAACATCAAAGAGGAACCTCCCGAGCTTGAACTCAAAGAGTTGCCGTCTCATCTTTGAATAACGCTTTTCTTGCAAAAGAGATAATAAAGCTACCCCGTCAAACTTTCAAAAGATTTAAAAGATATGAGAAGGTAAAAACTATGTTGTAGTTCTTAAGGCTCACAAAAGTGCTCTGCTTGGAAAATCTCCGACATTAAGAGGGAATTGACCCAAAGTGTTGTACCTACGAAAATCTAATGAGGATGATTACAAACCGTGGTTCAAATGCAAATGAAGGGTCAAACCCTAAAATACATGAGGTCATTAAGAAAGAGTCACAAGCTTCTTGATGCCGGCAGTGAGTTTACCCCATATCGGATAGGCCCATGGGTAGCCCGGTTCATTTGCGTGCCTAAAAAAGAAATGGATGGCCGTAGTGGATGAGAATTATGACAATGCCTCCATTCCCACCCGACTTGTGACCGTTTGGAGAGTTCGCATTGATTATAGGAAGTCTTTGAATGATGGCCAACTAGGAAGGACCATTTTCCCTTGCCTTTCATGGACCAAATGCTTGAAAGGTTAGCGGGGAATGAGTTCTATTGCTTCTTAGACGGATTTTCCAGGTACTTTCAAATCCCGATTGACCCACAAGACCAAGAAAAGACCACCTTTACTTGCCCCTATGGGACCTTTCAATAAAAGGAATGCCTTTTGGCCTTTGAATGCACCGGGACTTTCAAAGGTGCATGTAACGGCCATATTCCATGACATGATAGGTAGAAAACCATAGAGGTTTTTAATGGATGACATTTATCCGGTTTTTTGGGATAATTTTCAAAGTGCCTTGATAATCTTGATAAAATGCATAATCGATGTAAAGAAACAAATCTTTCTTGAATTGGGAAAAATTCCATTTCATGTAAAAGAAGGAATAGTTTTGGGACATAAAATTGCTAAAAGCGTTTAAGAAGTAGATAGGGCAAAAGTAGAAGTGATCGCTAAAATAACTTACCCGACCGACGGTAAAAGGAGTCCGAAGTTTTTAGGTCATGCGGGCTTTTATCGAAGGTTCATACAAGACTTTTACAAAAATGTAGCAAAGACCCATGACTCATCTTTTGAAAAAGAAACTCCTTTTGAGTCTTTACGGATGAGTGTAAACAAGCTTTTAAGTGATCTTAGGAAGAATGTTGATGAATCACCGAATACTTGTTAAGCATAAGTGGATTACAAATTTTTGAATCATGTGTGATGCACGTGATTTTTGCTTTAGGAGCCCGATCTATTCAAAGATAAGGATAACACTTTCATCCATTCACAATGCGAGTAAGACCTATACCGGGGGGGCCTCAACTTCATTACACTACAACCGAAAAGAAAATGCTTGCCTAGTATAACCTTATGAGAAAGTTTCGACCCTATCTAGACTTATCAGAGACCATAGTGAAAACGGATACATTCGGCTATTAAGTACCTAATGGCTAAGCAAGATGCTAAGTCAGATTACTTAGGAGGATTAGCTTACTCCAAGAGTTCATTCTTGAAATAGTAGGACAAAAAAGGAGCCCAGAATGTAGCCGCTGAGGCACCTTTCTAGACTTGAAACCCTTCACAAGAATGAACTTAAAAAGAAGATATAACCGAGTCTTTTCCTTCTTAGAGTCACTAGGGAATGTTGTAAGAGGTCAAAGAGATTAAGTGAATGATAATTGCTTAATGAGAATGAAAATTTTTGTTGAAAATAATGATTTAACAATTGAATATGCCTTAGTGATATATACCACCCATGGTTCGCCGACTTAGCGAACTAGCCATGCGGATAATTTTTTAAAAAAAGGAATGAGTTCTCAACAAAGAAAAAGTTTTAACAAAGATGCAAAACATTACATTGGGATGACCGTATTTGTTACAAATTTGGTGTCGGACTCAAGTCAAATAGACGATGTGTAATTGGCAAGAGGCTAATGAGATTCACATTGGCTTTCACAACGGACACTACGGGAGGGCCCATCATAAGTGCCAATTACACCGTCTGAAAAGAACTTTGACACCAGATTCTTTTGGCCCACCATCTATAAAGATGCTTTCAACTTGGTTAAACATTGTGATGCTTGTCAAAGACAAGGCAAAATTTCTCAAAGAGATGAGATGCCTCAAAATGCAATACAAGTTTGTGAGATCTTTGATTTGTGGGGATTGAATTTTCATGGTCCTTTCCTCAAGTAAGGAAATAAATAATCTTAGATGCGGTGGACTCTTGCCAAGTGGGTGAAAGCAAAAGCCGCACCCCACTAATGATGACTAGTAGTAGTTTTGTAATTTGTTGAAAGGCCTATATGCTAGATTAGGGACCCCCCACGGGGCCATTATAAGAGACTAAAGGCACCCATTTTTATAATGACCAATTTTGCTACGGTCAAGGCAAAGTATGGGTGACCCATCGTCTTTCGACTCCATACCACCCACAAACGAGTGGTCAAAGTTGAGGTATTCAATAAGGGAAAATCAAAGGATTTTAAGAAAGAACCATAGGTGAGAAATAGAGCTTCTGGAGTGAGTAAGCTGACGATGCTCTATGTGCATTCCGACCGCCTACAAAACACCTACCGGGTGTACCCTTATATGTTGAGTTAACAAAACTAGCCATCTCCCTATTGAGTTGGAAACATAAAAGCTTTTTTAGGCCCTTAAGCAAACTAATTTAGACCATAAATCTTGCGGGTAAAAATAAAAGTCCAAAGTCAATTAAGCGAAACGAATTGAAGGGATAAGCTTATGAGAATTCCTTTGCTTTAATAAAGGAAAAACAAAAATGTTACATGATTCAAAGAATTAAAAAGACCCCCCCCAAGTATTTTAATGTTTGGGAACAAGGGTGCACCTTTTTAACTCAAGACAAAAGATTTTTCTCGGGGAAGCTTTAATCCCGATGGACGGGACCATTAACGATTGCTAATGTTATTACCCATATGGAACAATTGAACTTTTCAAAAAGGATGGTTTCAAATTTTAAAAGTCAATGGTCATAGGTGAAACACTATTTTGTGAGTGGGGGGGGATGTACCTAATGTTATTACCTTTGATTTAAGACCGACCCACCATGATAACCTAGTTTGGGGGAAATGAGTCAAGCTAGGGGACTCTATAATAAACAAGCGCTTCGTGGGAGGCACCCCATTCTTATCTTTTTTTATCTTCTTTCTATTTTTCACTTTGCTCTCAAGGACAAATCAATACGGGGTCGAGTAATAGCATGTACACGTGAACAAAAACTAAGCCGTTTTTTCGATTTATAGTTGTTTTTGAGCTAACAATGTAAAAATGATGAGAGGAGACTTGTTCTTTTCTATTTCTTTTGGTTTGTGATTTCTTTTGTCTAGGTTTCCGGGTTTTGGATGACTTTTCTTTCATGGTTCATATTGTGGAAGGACAACCGAATTCCTGCAATTTCCATCAATTGGTCTCCAAGCTCTCCTTCATAATTTTGGAAACCTCATATCCTTCCGTACGAACAACATTATTCTTTTTGGTTCATATTACAAAAAAAAAATTGTTTCAAAGATTATGATTTTTGATTTCCAGTGCCCTTATTTTCAAAACATTGAGGACAATGTTTCATCTTAGTTTGGGGGGGGGGGGTATATATTTCGAAACGTTTTTCACAAAGCCACGCAACCTTTCTTTATAACTCCAAAATGAACTATTAATAATAAATGAAAAAAGTGATGAAATTTTTTAAATTTTTGTATGAAAGAATATTGATTGCTTTTTGATAAAAACACCACTTTTTGGTCTTCCGATGGTGAGAATAAGAATTAATTTTAACTCGACGGGTAAAAACCCTAGCTAGTTTTTTTTACTTGAAGCTTTCACAAATCCTATTGCTTTGGATTTTAGATATGTGAAGAACAAGAAGTGATCAGTTAAATACAAGTTTGTATGTTAAGCAAGGATTCATCTTAAAAATCATATGAGTAACTTGTGTTCCTTTTCTCCCATAAGCTTCTAAAACACCTAATCATACTTGCTCGGTTTAATTTAACTAAGTCAATCAATGTTCTAGAAAAAGCCTTATTTTATTTGTAAGTAAGAATTTGGTTCACCTTAATTACTTGGTTTTTCTAAAAGTGAAATCTTTTCCATTACGCAAAGTATATGAATACAATGCCAATGGAAGCCTTAAAAAAATGCAAATATCATCTTAATAATAGCAAATTGCTATGGCAATAATCTAAAGGCTGAAGGTTAATTTATAGTGTCGAAAGACATCGTCTAGGAAAGTTGTTGTTGGCTTCCAACCCCCGTGCCTACGGAGTCTGTTTCGTCAACTAGAACATTGTTACAAATTTCAATATTTATTGTGTGAGTTGTGAATAAATAAAAGAATAAAAATGGTTTGAGTTTCCTTTTCTAAAACCAAGTCATTCTTTTGACCCTTCAATCTTTGAGCTTTGAGTTGTATTGTGAATTAGATACAACTATAGTCCAAATTGATCTATGGTTCTATTAAACCGGGTATCATCACCTAATATATATCCATGTTGGGAGTTCAAAGGTTCACAAGTTATAAATATGAGGCTTAACATCTTAACTTATATTGACAAGTGATCTTGTTTAATTGCTTAGTGAAAGGACTAGTAAAAAATCGAGGATGATGAATTAATCTATCTTGTGCTCTATTAATAAGGAGTATCTTATTCGGTGATCCTAAAAGTTGCAAGAAAGTGCAATGAAGGCCATTAATGTGTTTATAAGTGTGGAATATGAAAAGTGCTATGAATGTTTTTCAAAAGGTCATTTTTGGATAAAAGGTTAAAGACCGGGGCACTTTGAGAACTAGTAGTCCTAATTTTGCAAGTTTAAAGAGTTTTTGATTCAATGGTTCTCAAGTGTACAATTGATAAAATTGCGTGGGGACACACAATTGCTTAGTTTGGGGGAATTTTGATAGATGTTTAATTATACATGTTTAAAACCCGTAAAAACTTGCAAAAATGACCAAAAATGCCAAAAGATATGTGTGTTTGTGTGTTTAATGCATGTGTGCAGGAATTAAAGACAAATGAGACAAAAGTGAGCAAAAACGACCAAAACCGACAAGAAACGGAAAAGGCAAGTGATCAAGTGAAGACATGAAGAAAGATATCAAAGCCCATTTCCTGTTTTAAAAACTACAAGGGCCAGAAATGCCAATTCTCAAACTCACTTATATACTACACTTTTGAAAAAGAAACACAAGGGCTTGTTATGCAATAATCCCAAACTTTCAAACACAAACGCGGGATAGCCTTTCTTCCTAACAACCTTATACCTATTTTTCCCGCCAACAAACACGAACAGCCCAACCTCCCCTATACCTTTACCAGTTCATTTCCAACTCCACTCCACCAATCAGAGCTCACTTCCACGTCATTTTGCACACCTGGAAAGCAGTGATTGGTGCGAACACCTCACCCATCACATCCAACGGCCAAGATTCAAGTAGAAGAGATCAACGGCTAGGAATGCTTGAAGTTCTCATCCTCTCCTCACCTCTACCTATATATAGGAGCTTGTTATTCAGTTTGTGGGAGTTAGTTAGTTCAGTTTTTTGTAATTTTCTCTTTTCAGTTTCACTTGTACTGTTCATCTTTTCAAATTGAGCTTTTAGACTTTAAAGTCAGTTGTACCTACTGTTTCTTATCTTGTACTATTCTTCTTAGAGTAATAAAACTAGTTGAGTTGTGTTTGTGTTCAAGTTTTCATGTTATAAGTCAGTTTTAGCTAATAAGCTTGTAATAAGCTCAATTGAGCTTATTCTGTTTTCTCTAGTTCAAAAGTTGTTCAAATTTTGTTAAAAGCTTTTTAAATACTGTATTTGTCTATTTTTGTTCAATTATGTTCATTTGAGTTTAGTTTGATTGAATTTGGAAGCAATAAAGAATAATAAGCAAATTTCAGCTTATTGAGCTTATAGCTTAATGGTTTAGAGGCTAGGAGCCATTAGGACATTGAGTTTTAAGGTCACTCACTCAACAGGAGTGGCCTAGTGTCTGAGATTACAAAACTTCAGGTTTCACTTTCTATTTTTCATTTTAGCATTTGAAGCTTATTCTAGATGCTTATTGTGAATTCAGTTGTGCTTATTCCTTATTAAAGTTTGTTTAGTTAATCATTAATTTTAGCTGTTGCTAATTTTCCATTACTAATTCTAGCTAAATAATCTTCTTAGTTGAAACTGTTCTTACTAGTGTAGAGATACTAGCTGAGTAACTAGTGTTTTTTAAAACATAAGCCTTAGATTTTATTGATTAGATAGCTTTATTAGTTGAGTCTAAGACTGAGTAGATAAAAGGATTTAGCAGTTTTAGTTTTAAAATAGATTTCAAATAAAATTTAGTTAGGACAGAATTTGTTAAGTAGTGTTTGGTATAAGGTGTTTTTGACTTTAAAAGTCAACAGGATTTTGTCAAAGTACTTTACATAGTTGAGATTTTCAAAGTTTTCAAGTTTTAAAAAGGTTTTGAAATTTAGATTGTGGATTTTCAAAATTTATAGTTTAAAAAGCTATAGCTAGCACCAGGACACTTAAAAGTGTCAAGTAGATTTGGAGTTAAGTAGTTCACAGCATTCTAGTGTTCAAATTGGGTTAATGTAGGTTTAGAAACATTTAGTTAGTCAGTTTATGAGTTCTAAACTTAGAGTTTTGGCCTGCACTTAAGGATTTGCCAAATATATCAGCATAAGCAGTAGTAACTCAGTTACTACTGCTGATTCTCATCATTTTCCTAGCTACCTTTTAGCACTTGTAAGTAGGTAATAAGAATTTAGATTAAATTCCTATTTTCTAGTTGTTTATTCCAAATTCCTTTTATCTAGGTTTCTTCTATATTCATAGTAGAGCTTATTTTCAAAATTCTAGTTTCAAGAATTTAGATTTGAGCTAATTAGCTTATTAGGAATTGCTTAAGGACAATCATTAAGCCTGAACCTTCACTTTTTAAGAGCAAATTTCTTGTTAATCTAGTTTTCTTTTAGCCTATTTCTTTTTAGAGATCTTTAGTACACATTATAAGCTTCTTGTAGTTTCTTTTGGTTTTTACTTTCATTGAGTATTAAGCTAGAAATAAGCCAAAGTTTAGAAAAGTTAGAATTTCTAAGAAACATCATAGTTACTGTAGCACAGAATAAAAAGTTAAATTTCTTGCTTATTCAGTAGTTAAAATGTCAAAGTGCTTTTATTAAAGTTGTAGTAGATAAGCTCAGGTCCAACTTTTCTGTTTTGAGTTTTGCCTATTTTTACTTTTGTAATAAGCTAAATTTTGTTAAGTCGTAGGGTCTGTTTGGTATTTTCTCAATAGTTAAGGGTGTTCTGTTTTCATTAAAGTTTAAAAGCTCAATTTGAAAAGATGAACAGTACAAGTGAAACTGAAAAGAGAAAATTACAAAAAAACTGAACTAACTAACTCTAAAACTGAATAACAAGCTCTTATATATAGGTAGAGGTGAGGAGAAGATGAGAACTTCAAGCATTCCTAGTTGTTGAATCTCTTTTACTTGAATCTTAGCCGTTGGATGTGATGGGTGAGGTGTTCGCACCAATCACTGCTTGCCAGGTGTGCAAAATGACGTGGAAGTGAGCTCTGATTGGTGGAGTAGGGTTGGAAGTGAACTGGTAAAGGTATAAGGGAGGTTGGGTTTGTTCGTGTTTGTTGGCGGGAAAAGTGGGTACAAGGTTGTTAGGAAGAAAGGCTATCCCGCGTTTGTGTTTGAAAGTTTAGGATTATTGCATAACAAGCCCTTGTGTTTCTTTTTCAAAAGTGTAGTATATAAGTAAGTTTGAGAATTGGCATTTCTGGCCCTTGTTGTTTCTAAAACAGGAAATGGGCTTTGATATCTTTCTTCATGTCTTCACTTGATCACTTGCCTTTTCCGTTTCTTGTCGGTTTTGGTCGTTTTTGCTCACTTTTGTCTCATTTGTCTTTAATTCCTGCACACATGCATTAAACACACAAACACACATATCTTTTGGCATTTTTGGTCATTTTTGCAAGTTTTTACGGGTTTAAAACATGTATAATTAAACATCTATCAAAATTCCCCCAAACTAAGCAATTGTGTGTCCCTACGCAATTTTATCAATTATACACTTGAGAACCATTGAATCAAAAACTCTTTAAACTTGCAAAATTAAGACTACTAGTTCTCAAAGTGCCCCGGTCTTTAACGTTTAGCAAAATTGGACCGTAAACCACCAAAATAAAAGATAACAGTGTCGTAAATGTTGTAAACCACAATAACTAATATGTGGCTCACGTAGACAAAAGATTAACAAACATGTCAAAACAAGTTTGCTAGATAATTTTTTTCAAGACAAGTGACCGAGTGAGGTTGAAGAAAATGCAAGTCTTCTATTTACTGGGTGAAAAGCATTTACCACAAAGGAAAAAGAAAAAAAGAAAATGTAAATCTTAAAGTCCGTTTGCATAGTGTGTTTTTGAAAAAATTGTAACTTGTAAAAGTTGTAATCTACTCTCTCCATACCAAATAATTAATTAGTGTTTTAGTTTAATTTTGTAAATATTAATTTGAGCTAAAAGGTAATATGATAAACTTAAACAAATTTATAATTATCTATTATCTATACTACTTTATAAAGGAAATCCACTAAAAGTGAAAAGTGGAAAAGTGAAATACGAAAAATATGGAAAGTCTGCCGATTTTAAATGGTAGATAAATCATCCGATTGTAAATCTTGAGTAAATGTGGAATGTGGAATGTGAAATGTGGAATGTGAAATGTGAAATTTTACAATGGAAAGTCAACTTCTGGAAATAAAGAAACTATACAATTCTATCATGTAATTGACTCAACCATGGCTGGAAACATGTGAAATGTGAAATTGAAGCAGCGTGATAAATGTAAACGAGTTATGTTAGGAAGTAGGAAAAGCTTACTAAAGAAGCATCTTAAAATTCGGCCAACCTGTAACCTCCCAATTAGTAACCTAATCTCAGTAACCACCCCGTTCCATATAATCCCTCTCATTCATTCACTCAAGAACTCCCCCTCTCTCTAAAATGAACAAAGATGTGCTTGAATGTGTGGTTTATGTTGGAGTGTTGTGAATCTAACTCGGTTTTCTACCGGGGTATGATTATATTTGATGTTTTTCTTTTGTGTTTGTATTTTGGCTGAGATATGATGTTTGGTTCCGGTTGTGGTTTTGTTGCTGGTTTAAGTGGTTTATATGTTTATAAAGCTGTGGTATGTCGGTGTCATATGAAATCCTAAAAGGACCAACGATTTTGGTAAGGCTTATACTTAAGGCTATGATGATTCAAAATTATCGGACCAAAATTGGATGGCATTTTACAATGCAACCATTTTGTCGCAATTTTGTGTTGTCATAATTTCGACATCTAAACCAAATTTACAGAACCAAACATTTACAAATCTGAGCAAGAAGGAAATAAGAGTTTAGTTTGTAAAATTTTGAAATTTTATGAAAAGGGTATACTTTGAATATTTGGTAATTATGGAAAACTGAAAATAAAAAAGTAGTGCTGACAAGCATAAGGAAAGAAAAGGCAGCTATGTAAATAAACGAGCCAGAATCAACCTGCGCGTTGCAACGGGGCCTTTTTTTCTTTTCTTTTCCGGCTATTATGGTTTGTGTAAGAGCGCACAAAATATTTACAAATGACATACCGAAAGATGTTTCGTTCTAGCACAATCATGATTACAGTCAAAAGCAACATCTGTCACTGTCTTACTACTTGTTACCTAGGTACAGGTTTTTTTACAGTAGGTAAGGAAAGCAGTTCTTTTTTAGTCGCCTTGTTTCATTTTCTTGCTATATGCACTCTCATCGACGTCTGATTTCCTGCAAACAGCGCTTTTCTTACGGTCTTCTTTGGTACTTTAATCGTAAATTTTTAGAATTAGTTTATTTGGTACGTTTATTCGGAAAATGGTATAAGTTTATTATATTAAGTTCGCCACCGCACTTGTTTATCTATCAGAATGCATGGAAAACCTGTTGCCTGCTGTGTATGTACATTTTTCACAATCTATTTTCGATAGACCGCAGCTTCTATTATTCTGTTACTATGTGTTGGCTTCAGATCTGCAAGATTGATAACTTCTGGTTCTGTTGCTACCATTTTTCTCGCACTTTTGGATGCTGCATCTGAGGTACTACTTGTCGCCATTTCCCTGTAAGTTGCATTATAAAGTGGCATAGATAATGAAAAAGGAAAGATAGTGTTATCAATATAGGTGTTCAGGTTAAGTTCATTAGGCGCTACCGTGTAGTTATTACAGTTTGTTGACAAAATATAATGCCTAAAAACATTATTAATATTTTTCACATCTTTACGTTTTGATAATCACAAAATATAAAAACGTTCAATGTAAAATTAAACGTAAACAAGTAATTAGTAGTAAATTTTCATTTCGATAATTATATCACTTAAAGGTATGAATAAATAAATGCTTAATGCATTTTATGATCAAAGAAAATTTTTATTCAACCTCAAACTTTTATAAAATGTTGTAAACATTTTTATAAACATTACAAAACATTTTCTACAATTAAAAGAAATGTTTTATTCAAAATAAACATTTTAAAATTCAAATTTTCGGACCTAAAACGGCTAGAAAAGTTTCAGAAAATCCCCCTACACAAAAGACAAACTGGGGAGACCCTAGTCTAGGGCGCCCCCCTTAAATACACGGGCGGCCCCCTTAATTTTAAGGGGACCGCCCACCTATTTAAGGGGACCGCCCCTAGGTAGACGCTCCCCCAGTTTGTCCTATAAATACTGGACTTTTCCTCACTATTTTCTCACCTTTTGCACTCATTCTTTCTGCCCAAAACAGCCCACATATCCTCTCTAAAATCCTTTGATCATTTAATCATAAAGCTTTGTTTCCAAGTGATCCAAGCTCAATTCCCCTAAGTGTAAGAATAATACTTCCCCCCCCCCATCAGCAAGGAAGAAGTATTTACACCTTAGTTGTTTTGTTGTCAATCTTAATTGCATTCATATCAATAACGTTGTAAATCATTTGTAAATTTTTGATAAATTTGTGTAGTGCTAGATCTTGGCCGATCTTTGTAAGTATAATAAGATCGTGGTGGATCTTACCCAAGTAGTGTTAATAGTATTTGTGATAATAAGTAGTGTGGTGAAGTAAAGTTGTGAAGAAGTCTTGAAGTTGTGAAGAAGTCGTGAATTTTTAAATCAGAAGAACAAGTCATAAGTTGTGTTGTGATAGATTTGGTGTCTAGCTAAGATTAGAAACTCGACATTTTAGCTTTATGTCCGAAAATCGTGTAAGACACGTTTTATGGTTTTCTCCGCCATAAAGGAATTTTTGTTGACATAGTACATGAAAACTCATAGTTTTGGTGCTCGGGGAGTGGAGTAGGGCGAAGAGGTGCTTCATTACCAAACCACTATAAATCCTCGAGTTGTGGTTTGATTGTTCTTACTTTTATCTCTTGTCTTACATTACTTTCTCATATCATTCTATTGATTGTTTAGATAAGTATATTGATCATATTGTGCAAGTGTTGAAATCACATAAAGTCAAATCTAAAAGTTTACGAACACCTTAACACCTTAAGATTTAAAAAGCGCAACTATTCAACCCCCCCCCCCTTCTAGGTATTTCCACAAGTTAATCTTTTTATCCTTATTTAGTTGTGTTCGGTGAGCAAAGATTTCATCCCCTATTTGTGATCGTCCTATTAGGATTGCCTGTCCATTCTGGAGGTATTTCCAAGTCGAATACATCCATATTATCCTTAAGCAACTTTATTAACTTTTGTTCGAATTGCATTAGGAGATGTCTTCCGATTGTCACAGTTTGCTTGGGGTATTTTGTGTTAACTACTACCTTCTCCTCCAGGTTTACACATTCGAAGACTATGAGTGGGCCTTTGGAAGGAGATTTTTTTAGCCTTTTTATTTGTTCACCCCTCATTATATCTTGGTATTCTGACATGATGACCCTGGGTTATATTTCTGACTGATATAAGACTGCGGAGTGCATGTGGACGGTATCATGCCTAGTTTTGCGATGGCAGTTCTTCCAAATAGCATATTTTGTGGGGAGTCGGATCGTACTATTAGGAATGTGATTTGCCCACTTCTGTGATGCGAAGCTTCTCCCATAGTTATCCAAAGACTGATTTCCCCTAAGGGACTGAATTGTTCATCAGAGAATCCTGACAGTGTAGTGTATATATCTTCCCTTATTTCTCTGACTTCTTTCGGAGCTTCAAGAAACAAGGAAACAATGTTCATATATGATATCACAAGAAGTGATGCATATTTTATTTTAAAATGTATTTTATTTAAGTTTTAAATTTATAAAACTCGTTTTACCTTTACAAACGCACTAACGGGCAGAGAACCCGGTCGTGAGTAGTGTAAAGATGGTAAATCCGAGGTCGTCCCAAGAGCTAATTGTTAATTAGTTTTAATTTGAAAGTGTCACGTTTTGAAAGTGGTTTGAGATTAATTTTAAAAGTAACAGGAAAGTAAATATGCGAAAATTAAAAGATATAGAAGATATCAGGGAGAAAGGCGTGCTAGCCTAGCCATTCCATTACTATCGTTATAACTATATTTTCCTATGCAATGTTACACCATGGTTTCATTAGTGGTTTCTAAAGTCGACAGACCTGAATAGATATCTTTAGTCTGCCCTATAATTCCTACGATCCCGAATCCCCTGAAAGTCACGAAGGTAGGGCAACCAGGTCATAGTGATTAATCCCAACTATCCCAAGAACTAGTCTAATAAGCTATACAGATTATTAACCCTCTCTAAAAGAGTTTGTGTGCTTTTTAAGTATATTAAGTGACAGATGCGGTAACAGGGTTAGTTTCTACACTAAGGTTAGAATGATCATCTTTCCCTAGTACCATGTTAATCTCATGTTCAAGTGGTAATCTAATAACAGGATTAACATGATCTAAACCACCCGCAATACTACCAAAACCCAGGGTTATACGATAGTCAAAAGGATATCTAATGAAACCATGATCTAACATAAAATAAATATTATAATGATAGTAGATTCCTGACTAGGCCAGCATTTGAAGTGCTTAGCCGCTCATAGCAACAACAAAGCAAGACCTAATAAATACAATCATGAATGGAGAACTCATAATTCTTACAGAAGTTGTTTATGAATGATTAAATACAAAAGTAAGTTTAAGTGTGATCTCCCTTGACTTACATTTGTAAAATCCTTCTAGCTTATGTGAGGCCCTTGATCACCCTTTAGATCTGTGGTGGAATGGTTGATATCGAATTGTCTGAATGAGGCCTCTATTTATAGATTTCGAATAGTTTATTATGTAACCTTTTATATTAATGGGTTTACCCGTAAACTTCTACCTGCCACATTCCATCTTGTAGGCTTAAAGGATGTTACGGTGTAATCAATTGTCCATGTTACTTCGTAATGCTGACTCGGAAAACGCATCCTTCCATAATAATAATGTTACAGCGTAAACCTTACGTGTGGTTACGCCGTAATCTTGTTGGGTGACCTGTCTTGCCCTGAATAGGTTACGGCGTAACACTATCGTAGGGGTTACGCCGTAAAGTCTCGTAAGAATCTGTGTTTTTTTCATTTTTACGTCCTTTTCCCGTGTTTCTTGTCACATACTTGCATTTTACCTAAAAATAACGAAATAACTGTAAAAGTATCGAATTCAAGTATTTATAAGACAATTGCAAGTATTTTTAGGTGAAAATTGACACCAAAAAGTATCAAATATTTGATGTTATCAAATATCTCCCCACTTGACTTCTGCTTGCCCTCAAGTAGACTTGTTAGAATAGTTTATAAAATGGTTTCTCTGGTTTAACTCAAAGAAATGAATTTATAAAAGACTTATGATAGAAACATCAAAGACGAACACCTTACGAAAAGGGGATCAAAAATCACTCAACTCTCAACTAGTCTAAGTGTTCATTTTTTGGGTGATCGCTTATCTGCACAATCATAGTATGTATGTCACCATAACTTAGAGATAAACCAAATCTGTACCAGTGTAGAGTTAGGGTCTAAATAATTCTTAAAGGCAACACGGGTGACATAACACAGGTTTAGTGGTGATATAAAGGGTTAGGATAGACATGGGTACACATTTAATTGGTGTTGAGATAAAAACACAAAACAAGTAGTCTAAAATAATCTAGGGTATCCATAACCGACTACTGTCCATCCATAGTCCAAGTCTTCGAGTGCGAAAATCGGATCATATCATCATAATGGGTTAGCTAATAATGAGATCTTGCGAAGCATGCTAACCCATTCTTCACCTAGTTGGCTATATTATTGCACCACCATTATACATCAGATGGGCTTATAGTTAGCGCCACCATCCCCAAAAATCACTAGGTGGCTATAGTTTAAACCACCTGATTTTACTTAGTTGGTTTTGTAACCAAAAAATAGGGAGTTATATCACTATGTGGCTTATAGTTGCTCCACCTTTCTCTTTATTTTTTTTACAATGCTCCTGTATATAACATATCACATATCCCCCTCCCCCCACTTGAGATAAACAGTATCGAAAATGATAATACCGGGAGGTCTTCCATGATCAAAATAGTATGTCATCAACGAAAGTGCATCTTATAACCATTTTCTAAACCATGGGACTTAGTAGCCTTAAATATCAACACCAAAGGATAAATATTAGAATACAGGGTTGGCTAAGGCAAAATGGTGTAACGAATCATATAATAATTGGTGAAAACATAGATTGGCTCAACAAGGGTGATCTAGAGGTATCTTGCACAAATAATAAGTGCAACAAAAGGGTTTTAAAAATGTAGGTCGACAAGTCAGTTGTCACAAACTAGTCGATAAACACACACATAATGGCTATTTGGGTGAATTCCTAAATGTTGCCTTCTCAAACCATCTATTCCTGCTAATCAATTAGGTCTCGAAATGATGTACATGTCAAGTTATAAAGTCTACAATACTACCGGCACATTCAATAATAAGTGGATTTTGAAAATGGGATGAAAACGGAACATCAGGCTTAAACCTCACCAAGTAATAATAAAGGTTAATGTACATTCAGCAAAGATTAATTTTAATTCAGTAAGAAAAACATGTCAAAAATTTTAAATTGGCACCATTTTTTTTAAAGAAAACTAGAAAATCGAAGGAAAGAATAGGTCAAGTGATAATTCTACTCTCATCCCCCACTATGTGTTTGTCTCTTCAATGGATCCCTATTGTACATTAAGGAAATGAAATAAACAGGAAGAGTAGAATTAGAACAAGAAAATCCTTTAAGCTTTGCTTCTGAACATATGAAATGTAATAAGCGGTGGAGAAATCCAGAAAATCTCTATCTTAAGCAAGATCATTATCCCCTGTGATCACAAAAACAAACTAACAGCATAAAATCGCTCAAAGAGAAATATACAAGAAATAAAAACCTAACTCCTTTCGGTATGATCACGGTTTCATTTTACATATGAACAAGCCTTTAAACCACTGTGGTGGCCCAAGTGGATGAGTGGAGTCTCATAAAGGTTTCCAGATAACATGCCCACAAAGTTCATTTAGATATACAAGGTTTAGCAATGCTTAAAAACTTTATTTAAAAGGTTTTTTAGAAAGAGGTTATGGCGTAACTCTGGTGGTTACGCCGTAATCATGTGGTATTTTTAAAAAACTTAGTTTAAAAATTTACGGCGTAACCATAATAAGGTTTATGCCGTAATTGAATAGGTTACTGCGTAACCACATATGTTACACCGTAACTGCTGCTAAATCAGCAAATCTACCACAAAATTACGAGTCGAGTCAATCTCGAAAGTTGCCTCCTAGCTGTTGGAACCTGCAAAAACAAAGTAAACATGCAAACCACTCAATATACGAAAAGTTAAATTTATCGATAAAAAGATAGGCATGGGGTGCCTCCCACGAAGCGCTTGTTTTTGTTTGCGTTACGAGCTTGACTCTACCCTTATTTACCAAGTAACAGAGTGTTCCTCCCTTCACTTGAAATCAAGTGCGAGTGAGAGTAGCAGTGAACACCATGATGGTGTAAATTTGTTACTGGGTAGGGAGATGATAAATTAAAACCATACTGATGATGGGATTTCTTTTCCCTTTTTGTCATACCGGTTTCACGTGATGATTGGCTCACTTGGTGTAGTAATTTCTGAATGAAGGTCTCACAATCATATGTCTTTACAATTAAGAGCTCATTATCATTTACCTTTTCGGCAACCTTGGTAATATCAGAGAATTCCTCCTCAAATTCATTCAATTGCTTGTCCAAAATAAGATTAGTAGCCGGTGCTACATAATCGTCATCGGGTGGTGTGATGTGAACTGTCTGAGGGGTCAAAGGTTTGCATCATGCCATCATGTAAAGGAATATCATAATCCCTAAATCCCTTTTCCCTTATATAATTTTCTCCGGCCATGGACTGTCCCCTAGTACATATATGGTTGCACTACTGGTTCATGGTTGGGTAAAGTGTGTATGGTAGGTGTAAGAAATTGCCTAAGCCTTTTTGCATCCTTGACTGTAATGTCTCAACCGACATCCATGTCCCCTTCATCCTTCATTTTATGAACTTCCTCAGGATTTTCAATCATGCAAACAGTCTCACGAGTTCTGTAAGGGCTACCTATTTGTTTCTTTAAATGTCCTAGAGACAGCGTAGGTGGTAAGTCACGAGGAACTGGCTCCTTCATGTTTTCCTTACCTATTGTCGTTCTTGCCTTAAATTTTTCTCCTGTATTAGTGAGGACAGTTTGGGTTCATTGATAAGCTTTTTCTTGCAAGTTCTTTGTCGTATTGTTAAGTTTCCTTATGTTCGATTCTGTGTTTTTGATGAACTTCATAATCCATTCATCATCCGCAACCTGTTTTTTAATTAATTCTTCACAGAATTTGATGATGGTTTCTTCCAAGGATCTCATATAGTTACTCTACTCAACTTCCTTGTCCTCTTTTTTGAGAGGACACTCCTTGGTTGGATGTGCCTCTTTGAAACTTTCTTGAATTGCATCAACGTTATCCGAGCTCTCGTTGATTTTTTCCTTAGTGGTTGTTTCATCATACCAATTATGTGAATGGTCTGTCATGACTTGTATTGATATAAGGGCTTGAGTTGGTGTCATTAGAGTAATGAACCCTCTAGAGTCGAGCATTCTGTGGGTAGAGATGTCTAATCCAGTGTAGAAGATATGAACCTTCTGTTGGCAGTTCAGATCGTGTTGCAGACATCTGTAAAGAAGATCACTGTATCTTTCCCAAGCATGATACAATGTCTCGTCTATCTCTTGTTTGAAATTGTGAATTTCTTCTAATTTCTTGGCAGTTTTAAAAGGTGAACAATATTGCCAGATGAACTCTTTCTCAAAGACCCAAGTATGATCAATCCAGCTAGACACATTTTTACCGACCTCAAGGCCTGCATAGGAAATACTCTAAGCATAACGGCATCGTGAGTGACGCCAGGGAAGTGGAAGAGATCTACGATCTCTAATACCCTACGCACATGTTCGTGGGCATCTTCATCATCAGTACCTGCAAAAACTTTGCGTCTTAATTCCCTCATAAAATGCTATTGATCTCGAATTCGACGTCATTACCAATCTCGGGTTTCACCACGCCCGGTCTAATGTCGTCTCGAATCAAAGCCAGGTATTGTTCTATAACGAGCGTGCTGATATCTACATCAACTTCCATATCTAAAAACTTACATGAAAAACTAGCATAATATATTTACAAAAGAATTACAAATATATACAAAAATTCAATCTGTTCCTAATTTCTCACTCCCGGGATCAACCCCGGAAGCGGCGCTAAAAACTCATGTGCGTAAATATATTTTTAAAATATATTTTATTCAAGTTTTAAATTTATAAAACTCGTTTTACCTTTACAAACGCACTAACGGGCAGAGAACCCAGTCATGAGTAGTGTAGAGATGGTAAATCCGAGGTCGTCCCAAGAGCTAATTGTTAATTAGTTTTAATTTGAAAGTGTCACGTTTTGAAAGTGGTTTGAGATTAATTTTGAAAGTAATAGGAATGTAAATATGCGGAAATTAAAAGATATAGAAGATATTAGGGAGAAAGGCGTGCTAGCCTAGCCATTCCATTACTACTGTTATAACTATGTTTTCCTGTGCAATGTTACACCATGGTTTCATTAGTGGTTTCTAAAGTCGACAGACCTGAATAGATATCTTTAGTCTGCCCTATAATTCTTGCGATCCCGAATCCCCCGAAAGTCACGAAGGTAGGGCAACCAGGTCATAGTGATTAATCTCAACTATCCCAAGAACTAGTCTAATAACCTATACAGATTATTAACCCTCTTTGAAAGAGTTCCTGTGCTTTTTAAGTATATTAAGTGATAGAGGCGGTAACAGGGTTAGTTCCTACACTAGGGTTAGAATGATCATCCTTCCCTAGTACCCTGCTAATCCCATGTTCAAGTGGTAATCTAATAACAGGATTAACATGATCTAAACCACCCGCAATACTACCAAAACCCAGGGTTACACGATAGTCAAAAGGATATCCAACGAAACCATGATCTAACAGGAAACAAATATTATAACGATAGTAAATTCATGACTAGGCCAGCACTTGAAGTGCTTAGCCGCTCATGGCAACAACAAAGCAAGAATTAATAAAGATAATCATGGATGGAAAACTCATAATTCTTACAGAAGTTGTTTATGAATGATTAAATACAAAAGTAAGTTTAAGTGTGATCTCCCTTGGACTTCTTGTGGAATTCTTCGAGCTATGGAGGCCTTGATCACCCCTTAGATCTGTGGTGGAATGGTTGATATCGAATTGTCTGAATGAGGCCTCTATTTATAGATTTCGAATAGTTTACGGCGTAACCTTTTAGGGGTTTACGCCGTAAACTGCTGACGTGCACTTTCCATCTTGTAGGCTTAAAGGATGTTACGGCGTAATCAATTGTCCACGTTACGCCGTAATGCTGACTCAGAAAACTCATCCTTCCATATTAATATTGTCCCAGGCTAAACCTTGTGTGTGGTTACGCCGTAATCTTGTTGGGTGACGTGTCTTGCCTTGAATAGGTTACAGCGTAACACTATCGTAGGGGTTACGCCGTAAAGTCTCGTAAGAATCCGTGTTTTCTTCATTTTATGTCCTTTTCCTTTGTTTCATGTCACATACTTGCATTTTACCTGAAAATAACGAAATAATCGTAAAAGTATCGAATTCAAGTATTTATAAGACAATTGCAAGTATTTTAGGGGAAAATTGACGCTAAAAAGTATCAAATATTTGATGTTATCAGGCAGCTCCTTCATCTAGCAAAACTCTTCCTACTTGCCTTTCGTAGACCAGTACGCTTATGAGGATAAGGTATACGAACGGAGCCCTATTTCCTATTGGGGGAAATATCATCTCTTCCACGCTCATGATCTTTGGAGGTTCTTTCCTTTTAAGAGGGTTATTTACTACTCCGATCATAAAGGTTGGTTATTCTTTTCCTTCCACAACTAGCTCCTCTTTCACAGCTGGGGTGATAACGCTCCAAATATACATAAAATACACCTCGAAAATACATGAAATATATATGTTAACGCATGAAATATTGCAAAGTTTGGTTGTTTGTTGTGTAATATTAATTTCAGGACCATAAATAAAGAAAAGGACTAAACGTGCAAAGAAATCCCGTTAAATATACTAACGGTCGTTATGAGAAGGATCTAGAAGAGAATCTAAGGAGGAGTTAATGAACGAGGCAAAAGTGCGGCGCATAATTTTTATTGTGCGGCGTACTTCACAGCGAAGTAAATGCAAATTAATTATACACCAAGTGAAGCGCACAATTTCTCAAGTGCGGCGCACTTTACCTTCAGTTACTCAAAAATCATAATGATTGTCATTATTATGCAACAATTGGCTTGCCTTCTTCCCACAACTGATGCTCACTCAAAGGCTATAAAAGAAGGACGAATTTTGCTCTAAAATCATCATCTCAAAAATCATTCTCTCATCATCATAAGAGAATAAGATAGTTAGGAAGAATTTGGGGAATTGTTCTTAGTTCATTATAATTCCCAGGTATTAATCATCTAAGGAGGTGTAATTCAAGCTATTAAGGGCTGTGACAGAGTTGTTTATAGTTTAGAGTTGAATTTCAGGGTTGTTAGAATCGTTGTTCGAAGGAAAACTCTTGAGAATCAATATAATTTGTTATTGGAATTGGTATAAACATGTTTCTCTCCTTGAGTGTTATGTTTTCTGAATCTAACATGCTTATTATGTGTTTTACCTCCATGAATATGGAGTAGTTGTGTAACACCCCCATATATGATTCGCAGCGGAGATAATACCGGGGGGCGTTACTTCATAATACAAGAACAGCATTCAAGGATAATAAGAGAACCGACCTCAAATTTGTCCGTATTGAAAAATAATCTCGTTGATTTTCTTGAAATTGATATAACATTTGTCCCATAATTGCATCACCACAAAAAGCTTGAAAACAATACAACGAGGTTTGATCATTTTTATGTAAGTAAAAATCCATGAATGAAATCTTGTTAATTTAGACTCCAATGCACATCAGATAATCCAAGCATCTAATTCACCTGAGAAAAACATGCTTAAAAATGTCAACATAAAGTTGGTGAGTTCATAGATTTTTGTAAATGTAAATGTTTTAATTCAAAAGAGAATAATGTCTACTGCTTCATGCCGCCGTATAAATGAAAAAAATGTTTAATAACCATAGATCTTCAACAAAGTAGTGTGGACCCACAAGTATTTCCTAAAATAAATGACTACACTACCAGATACAGTATCACATAAAAGTATTTACTGTTGCGCTAAGCTCATGACACGAACTAATTTAGTAGCATATAATATGCCAAAATGTATTACGTTGCCCACCAAATAAAATTGACATGATATATACCCGTTGACCTGTACACCTTCACAGTTACGCTTACTCACCCTGATAGGGAAAATTATCCAATCGAGTCTATTTTATAACCTTCACTGCTTACAAGTCTAGTAATTAACAGTTCATCATGGTTTCGCATTGAGTGTCTCATCGCTACTTAGGCAACACAGTACACATGAGATTATAACAGAAATACTTTGTGTCCAATTGAAAAGAAACCCATTGTTGATTTATAAACTGCTATAAATAACTTAAATCCATAGTAGAAAGAGAGAATGACATAAATTCAAGTAACCGAGTTTGTAAATGAGTATAATGTACAATAAGTATTTAAACAAGTATGTAAACAATTTTAATGAGCATGTTTCTCCCCTGAGATTTGTAATGTAATGTAAAACAAGTGAAAGAGGGGGCTATAAACTCACCTTGAATCCAAAGCTACAGTCGAATCGATTAGTCGAAGTAGTCACGAACAATCGGCAACATGATCACGACCTATAAATGTCGCTTAATTATAATATACTCGAAGTACCATCGACGATGTGTACATCGTAGCGGCAAAATCATATATATATATATTATATATATAAACATACATGTGATGAGGATCCACTTGCGCGACTTAATCCTGAAACCCCCACTCAATTGATATAAAAAGAACATAATATTACTCTTTATCTTACGTTACTTAATAGAAGACTTTCTATTTTCGGAAACTTTTTATTTTAGGAAAGTTACCTTAATTGGTAATTTATGAACACCTTAGTGTATTTTTAATACTTACCATTTTTATTTCCATTTTGCACTTAGTAAGACTTTATATAAGTCTCTATATGTCTTTTTACATATTTTATACATTTTGACCCAAATCTGACCCGTACCAAAACAGCCAACTAATCACGTTTTTCCACGACTCGGAGTAAAAAGAGATTTTATCGGAAATGACATTCCGGACGACTTTTTAGTTTTGGCCGAGACTTGAATCTCGACAGAAAATGACCAAAATGCCCTCTTATTAAATCTGATGCAATATAAATTTTATAAAATTTGTTGTTGTTTAACCAACGTTTTGACCAGCTAAATCACACTTTCGTAAGTTTGACCAAAAAGTAACTTTATGCAAAACGTCGCTCCGAACAGCTTTCGTGTTTCGCCGGAAGGCTGAAACGGACTCGAAAATGCCCGAAATTGACGTTGAAAATCGGACCAGCAGCTATTTTTGCCTAAAGTAGCTGTCAATTTTAACATGTATTTTCCGAACTTAATTTGCTATAACTTCTTCGTTTTTAAGAGTTACGGGGCATTCAATTTACCGAAACGTTCACAAAATTACCCTCTTTGATATTATCAAATCAAAAATACAATTTTACAAAGTCTCAGACCCCGAAATACGTGCTAAACTTTCTGTTTTAGTCGATTATTACCAAAACGTGCCAAAATTATTTTTCGACCAAATATTCGCTTACAATACTCTTACTTAACCTATACACGGCCTTCATGCCGATCAATCAACCTAGCACAACTAGTCTAACGCAAGTGTCCCATGGATTTCATCACATTCAAACAACAAAATAACAGAACCCAAGTAAACGAAGACTTATAACAACACCGAAGAGTTGGGTCGACGACTGCTACGGCGCGAACTCAACGTACACCCGCTGGCCCGAACAACAAACGCACCCTTTTGGGTGCCGGAGAAACCAAACGCAGCCTTGGGTGGTTGGGAAGAGAGGGTGGCGCGTGGTGTCGTAGATCGGATAGATCGGGTGAAGGGGAGCATTTTTGGAGTTCGCCGGAAAAACTCGCCGGAAATTTTTTCCGGCGGCGGTGATGGTGGCCGACGGCGGCTGGGTGGCGGTCGGCCGTGGCTGTGGTGGCCGGATTTTATGGAGGGGGAAGAGTGTTTAAGTGTGTGTTATAAAAAAAATGAAATGAAAGAAATGGTATAAAAAATTTATTTATAATAAAACTTTTAAAGTAAAGTGACAAGTACCAAATAATAGAGGGTGAATTGTGTAAATATAAATTGTAGTTTTTGATAACTATCGGTTCGGGACTCGTTTGAACTAGTTAACGGTCGATTCGAGTCACGAAACTTGCGCCATTGTTTTTCAAATCATTTTTCCAATAAAAATGAGTATTTACTTGATAACATTTCATAAATGTTTTTATAATATTTAATTAAAACATTTGGTAAATTATTGAGTAACACTGTTAAGCTTTGACCGAAAAATATATTTTGACTTGAATAAACCTTAAATCCACGTCAAGGCCCAAAGTTTTTCTTATAAAATTTTTATCTCGGTACACTACCCATTCCAAGACATAGCAATAACAATTTAAAGTCACGACAACCTTGACCAAATTAAAAATATATATAATTAGACACCATCATGTATATTCTTTACATGACTACCCTACCTATACTTATTTCTTTCTCTATTCACATAGTTACGTCTCATCACCTGATTCAAATTTTAAAAAGATAGGAATAGTATATATTCTCAAATAGTGTTAAAAATAGTATTAGGAATAGTATATATTCTCGAATAGTTCTAGGAATGGTATTAGGAATAGTATTATGAATAGTATTAGGAATAGTATATATTCTCAAATAGTGCTAGGAATAGTATTATGAATAGTATTAGGAATAGTATATATTCTCAAATAGTGCTAGGAATAGTATTAGGAATAATATATATTCTCAAATAGTGCTAGGAATAACAATGATAGCAAATAGTATTAGGAAGTAACACTATTGTTATATTCTTCAATAGTGTACCCCTTCACATGTAATTTGAAAGTCTCAGGAACCGAGCAAATGTTTAGTTTATAAATGAGAGATAAATAATAATAATTATGATTTATTATTTAAATGTGTTTTAAAATTTACAGGCTACGCGACAATTGTTTTTATGCGACGGTAAAAAGTCAAAATGTTAAAAAAAAATCGAACCGGACCCAAAATGTCAAAAGGTAACATAGACATTTAAAGTTTCGAAAATTGCCGGATGTTACAAGTTGATTCATGTTTATTTGGGATTTATAGAGTAACATGGATTGATTTGGGATGACTAATGATATTTGGTTAAGTGATAAATATGAACTTGATATTTAGATATTTGGATTATCAATCATCATTTGATCATCATACTAGTCCGGATATAGGTCGAAAGACTCAAAAAGCGGCTATAGTGTTGATATCTAGTTGCTTGTCGTATGTGACAACTAGTAGTAGCTTCGAGTAGGATTACTATAAAATTTTCACTCGACACCAAAGTGATATAAATGTTTTAAAGCTCAACCTCATGTCTAACAACTTGGTTAGAAGTTTATATTTGTTATTACCAAACGTGACAAATTTTAAAGCAATTTTCATAATTAAAGATTAAAGGCCGAAAGGAATCTTGTTGTGTTAAATAGACAATCTCTTGATTAAACTACCCATTCATTCTTTTGATTATACTAAATTTCATGAACTTATCATCATCCTGAGTTATCCTCCATTACTCTTGTCTCCCAAATAAACATTGTTTTATTATCTTAAATTTGTGTTATCAATTAATTTTAGATCGTGACAGTCTATCCCTTTCGTAATATAATCGACCCTTTTTAAGAGTTACCAATCCCGTGGAACGACCTGGTCTTACCCTAAACCTATACTATAAACGGGGGTTTATACTTTACTCGTGTGAGTTGGAATTGGATAAAACTAGTATTATAAATTTAAAGCTTTAATAACACATCAAAGTTTTTGGCGCCGCTGCCGGGGATTGATTTCATTCTTAAATTAGTCATTTTTATATTACAAACTAAAATTTTCAAAATCGTCGTACAGTTTTCTGGCAAACTGAACCTATTTTTCACAGAAAGTGCGCCGCACATAACCATTGTGCGCTGATTTTTCTACAAAAACTCAAAAGTACGCCGTACTTTTAGTAAGTACGCCGCACTTCTTGTCCCTTTTACAAAACAGAACAAGTTTTTAAAAGAAGAGAAAATCAAAACCAAAAACCCCAAACCCAATAACTATAATTTGACCATTTTGAAAATGTGGAATTTATTCCTTATGCTCATAGTAGTCAAAATCCTGTATTGTCATAATTCGTACATTAAAATGAGAAAACCCAAAAAGAACTATTTGATATCTTGCTTATTTAAATTTCTAAATGCATGTTTATATCTCTTATTTGCTAAGTGTTACTTATCTGACTTTGAAAATTAAAAACTTTGTTTAATGATAAATATGCTTAAAAACTTGATATTTGCTATGTGTAATAAATATTTAAGACATAATAAAAATAATAAACATGAAACCACTAAAATTAAAATTTTTAAAAAACTGAAATCTCAAAAAGTACGCCGCACTTCATATGAAGTGCGCCACACAATCTGGGCTGAAACTAAACAAAAAGTACACCGCATTTCATATGAAGTGCGCCCTCCAAGTTACCTCGTCACCACCTTGGTATGCCGAGCCCTCTCCCACCACCTTACACCTCTCTTGGCTACTTACCTAGCTTCTAATACTCACTACTAGCTTATCTTAGTCACCCCTAGCAGCCCTTGGCCACTACTCCACTCAAAACTATTGGGCACCAAGCCTTTCGCACCCTATAAATAGGCGAGACAAACACACCCTCACATCTCACCATTTAAACTCAAAACTATACTCAAAACAGGTTCTAGCCATGTCTTAGGAGGATTAAGAAGGAAGTCTAAGCTAAGAAGAAAGCCAAGGTTAAAGAAGAAAGGTCTTGAAATCATATCCAAGTGTTCGAACCCAAAACAACCCATTTTTGACCCATTTAAGCTTTTGTAAGTTTTCAATCTGTTTTATAAATTCCTAATGTGTTATAGATCTTTAATAAACTCTTATGGATCATATATAAGCTACTTGTTTAAGCCTTGAACCACAAACCTACACGGTTTGGTTTTCCTAAACCAAACGAACCCATTTTAGGATTTCTAGCTCACAAGCTCATTTCATAAGCTACAAGCTCATAAAACCAACTTATTTTAGCTTATAATAATAAGCTATAACCTGCAAATTGAAATCGGATTTCAAAAATACCAAGTTTATGAATTTTGGACTTAATTCGCAAATGGTTTCATGCATAGGGGTATATATTGTAAATTTTTAAAACTTATAAACTAGAGGGGCTGAAAATATAATTATCCTAAACTTAAAACCCCAAGGGCCTGTTTTGCCAACTTTTAAAATTAAGGGTTAAATTTATATAAAGTTATATATAAAGGATTAAATTTGTAAATATATATATACCAAGGGTTTATATTGTCATTTTTGTATTCTCAAGGGTATATAATGTAATATTTTTATATTAATTATAAAAATATATATAAACATTATACGACTCAATTTTATTTAATACCGACACATTTTATCAATCATCGATCGAAACATTATAAATCAATTATGTTATATATTTAACATAATTTATCATCCACTAGCTTTTAAAGAAACTTAAAAATATAAAATCTTATCTTTTAAACTATAACATATCACGTTACTAGGGAATTTCATGTGAGGGGACTTCATTTAGGTAGACATTTTGACGAGTTGCTGGATTTACGATTTAAAGTGTCCTAGCTCCTCAAATGTTTACTACATGACCTCTGGATTATGATAGCCCGAACAGTGATACGATGATTTCATAAGTTAATGAACCAAGTTAATATTTACGTTAAACTTTATGAAATAAAGTTTTGAAATATAAACAATCGAACTAAGACTTGATATATTACCCCAGGTTGTGTGACGAAGTTGTTTACTTCCTTTTGAGTCACTTTTGACATCAATCAAACTACCTTATCAAGGTGAGTTCATAGTCCCACCTTTATATGTTTTCCAAAACCTGTGGGGAGATACATGTTATAAACTATAAATACATATTTTTCCAACTATATGCTATCCTGATATATTATTGTACAAGTACCTACATTGCCAATATTACCATATATCATGAACCATTAATCACTTGCGAGTGAACGCGAATATTGTGGATAGATCTATCGGGATTGACGAATCCCGTTTGTGTTTACCGGTACATGAGGTAACCAAGCGCACTATATTTAAGAATAATGGGTAACTTGGCAAGTTACCTTTCCAAGAGGACATTTGTTCCTCAATAATGTCACTGAGGTGATTTCCATGTTAACATGTTGGTGTCATGAGCTTAGTGTAATAATAATGTTTTCCATGATAATTGTAGTTGTACAATTATTACCACTTATAATTACTTGTATTCAACTATTATATTTCAAACACTGTGAATTTCACTCGACCTTTATGTTGATCCTTTTAGCATGTTTATCTCAGGTAATTGAGCAAACTATAACACGGAGTGGCGTTGGACTTGAGGACATCCAAACTTGTTATCATTAAACCTTTATGTTTTCAATGTATTTTGGGACCTCCTTTTGTAAAACTCTGAAATAATATTGAATGATAACTAAATTTTTCAAAACGTCTCTTTAGAGTCGTTTTCTATGATTATGACTGTTGATTCATGAAGTAATACCCCAATTTAGTTTCCGCTGATGTATGTCAAATAAGGGGGTGTTATAGATTGGTATCAAGAGCCGCAGTTATAGAGAACAAGGTTAAAACCTAAACTATAACCATTTTCCATCCAAGAAAGTCATCCGTGCCACTACATTTCCTGAATAGTATGTAAAGATACATAACTATTATATAAATAACTTATGTTATTTTACACTGGGTTGTTACAGAATTATGTCTACATCCACCCACCCTATTATCGTCCTATCTGATTCCTATATTGAGGATGCTTTTTCCTCTACGAATACTCCTGACTATACCCCGGCTTCATCGGACTATTTCCTAGCCTCACCGGGAAACACCTTTTCTGATCCTTCAGATGATTTATCTAAGGATCTTTTAGCCTCACTAACCATCTCACCTTTCTACGATGATCCGTATATGAAGGTTATGCAAGCATATAATGCTACTAGTAATGAATCACCTATTCCATCACCACGAGCTCCTATTACTCCACCAACTGTTTTGCCTCCATCTCCAGTGTTACCACCATCACCACTATTTGATCCTCGAGATTTCTTTCTTCCCGAGGAGATTTTGCCACCTCAGAAACGAGCCCGTTTCCTATCATCCTCCTCTACTGATTTTTCTGCCCCACCTCATGTATTTGAGATTGGAGAGAGTTCTCATAAGACGCCATACTGGAAGGCTCCATGAGGAACAGATCGAACTATTTTGAATCACTTAATGACTACCCACTTGATGTATTGAGCACATGGAAGATAAGATAGAAGGTCTTGGTAATGGTCGAGTAATCATACAGCGAGATTTTGACCAACTAGAAACCGAACTTCAAGAAGCCCGTACCCAGATTTATGGATTTCAGAGAGAGCAAATAAGGCATGACGACGAGATTGTTCTTGCTCGCGTCAGGACTTCTACTTTAGAGATACTCATCGAGGATATCCAGATTCGCCACCGATCAGATATGAAGAGTCTTCTGGACAAGATCCATGAGCTCAAGAACCACAAGGGAGGACCACCAGACTACTAGACTAGATCCTTATCATTTACAACTTTTGTTAGAATCCAACCACTGGATGTGTGGCATAAATAATGACACTTGTCAAATTTTGACTATGTAAAATATGTAGACAAGTTGTTTATGACTTAATACAGTGGTGATTCCATTATACCTCGTTGTTTTATGATACCGATTTATATATGTCATGGTTGTCTATCCTATATTCTGTAGTGTGATGTATCGTATCTTTATGTATCTAGGTTACTATGGCTCTCTTACCACCCGGTTTTCTCAAACCTTTGTACCCAGATATCATGGACATGATTAATGATCAAGATATTGAATATGCAATTTCACCTACACCACCACCAGACTATCCTTTGATTACTTGGAGTACAAGGTATATCAAGGTTGTGGAATTGAGGTGGAATGATCAAAGCTTTAGGTTTTTCTAAAGGTTAGTAGATCAATTATTACAAGAAAATAAATTTAACACACGGCTTGTGAGACTTGTTGATAAAGTTAGTTAAAAAGCAACTTGACACGGTTTGTAGCAAGGTTAAAGAAGAATGGCTAGTATGAATACTAGGTTAAACATCGAAAAGCTCGATGAAAATATTGAAAAAGCATGGAGGTTCAAAACAAGTTGGAGTAAAGCAACTTGGTTCTAAACAAGTTGGGTTTAAACAACTTGGTGTTAAACAAGTTTGGTTCAAACAACTTGGTCCTGGTGTTGAAACAGGAGTCCAAGGAGTACAAGTTGAAAAACGTATTTGGTTTGAGGTGGAACTGCAGAGAGCTTAAGGGGATCGTAAAGCTGATGTTTTTCAGGGTAGTAACGATGATGTTGAAG
>BQNB010004748.1:0-105987 GCA_026074375.1 Tanacetum coccineum | reverse complement strand
TGCTAGTTAGTACTGTCTGTCTGTTAACACTTTGTCTAGCAGTACTAAAATTGTTAGTACTGCTAGCCTTAGCGGCATTAACTGGATTTGTTCCAGTTCTTGTTTGTACTGCCAAGGGTACAAACTGATTTTGTTTATTTACCCTTTGAACATTGTTCCATGTTTGTTTCCTCACCCCTGTACCATTACCCTTAGAAATATTTTGTTTGTTTAGTTCAACTTGTTTAGCCAATTTTACATGATAATCACAATCTCTTATCAAATGACTAATACTACCACAGACAAAACATCCTCTTTGAGTAATTCCATGTCCCAACTCTTTGTGGTTAACCTTAGGTTTTTGACTATTTGTAGACTGATTCTTAACATTTTCCCTAGGAGTTTTTACTTGCTTGTTAGCAAAACTAGGTGTATCAAGACCTTTAGTTTGTACAGTCACACACTCATCATCACTATCTGATTCATACTCCTCAATGATAGGAGCATCAGACCAAACCTTAGGTTGAACCTCTACATTTGATTTATTGACAACTGGTTCAGACACTAATTCAGAAGGTTCTGTACTAATGTTAGAGTCACAGGTATCAAGTTCAGTTGTTTGGGATTCAGGTTCACTTGGTTGAGTCTTTTCTGGACCATATGTATATTGTGAGTCATCTATTTCAATATCAGGTCCAGAGGGCAGATAATTCCCTGTCATGGGTGGAGGAACAGCTTGCATTTCACCTGTTTTAGCAATCCTTTTATGCAAAGGTACATTTTCAAAATCACTTTCATTGCACCTAAAGACACTCTGAAAAACTTCATTTTCATAACTCAAATTCCCACTATATCTATAATCACCATACAAATTTATCCCTGGCACTCATAGAATAATTTATAATTTTACCAAGATTTTTTGAAGAATGATTCCATTTGTTTACTATTACTTCTAAATCATCTTTTTCTTTTTGAGCTTTAGCCAACAATGTCTTATGGTATGTTAGAACATCTGTTTTATCATCTAAATCTATTTTCATAAATTTGATCTTTTGTTCATACCAAAGTTGACCTTGTTGATGGGCAACTAATTGTGCTTCTACTTTCTTAAGACCTTGAGTATAAGCCTTTATTTCTACGCTAGCATCACTTAGTTCCTCTCTCTGAACATCATATAGTCTTTTAAGGTTAGCATAAGACTCTTTACACTCATTTGAACAGGAAGTTACCTGTGTGTTTGATCCTGAGCTGTTGTTAGCCATGAAAGCATAGTTATCATCATCTTCTGAATGAGTTGTCCAGTCAACACTTTCTCCATCAACTGTCACTAATGCTTTAGACTCTTCTTTCTTTCCAGTTCTGCTTTCATCTCTATTTCCAGTTCTGCTCCCTTCTCTATTTCCAGTATTCCAACCATCCCTCCTCCTATTATCTTCCTTTGATCTACACTCTCTTGCAAAATGCCCTGTTTTGTGGCAGTTGTAGCATTCCACTTTGGTTTTATCAAAACCAACAGGTTCTTTTGCATCAAACTGTAGCTTTCTACCAGTCTTCTTTTGGAACTTCTTTATTCTCATGGAGATCATTGCCACTTGCCATTTTAAATCCATTTCTTCAAGGTCATATTCCAGCAACCCGTGATCTAAGAGTCCTCATGATCATTGGAGGACAACTTGATTGACTTGCAAGCAAGGAATATGATGATGTTTGTTCATGCTTTGAATTATGACCAGAAGTATTGGAAACACCATAAGCGGTACTAACATCATTAGTACTGCTGGTGTTTTCAGAAACAAATGCTTCATTTTGCAAGTTGGAAGATGATGCAGTAGAGCCTTTTACATCATTTTAAAGACTCTTAGATTATGTACAAGTCATCAAAACTGAGACGTCCCATTCCTGGTATGTCCTCATAATAAGGAACTTGTAACCAGCAGAAGGTAAGAATCTTAGAAATTTCTGATTTGCATCTTCAGTAGATACACCTGCTCCATGAATCTCTAACTGACTGAGTAGACTTTGAAATCTCTCATAGCCTTTGTGAATACCATCTGAGTTGGATACAGTGAATCCTTCAAGATGTACTTCTGCATCTTTTTGGATTCATCATTTCCACCAAATCTGGATTTGATGGCATTCCAGATTTCTTTTGCATCAGTCATCTTATGGAATTTAGCTAGATGATCTTCTGGTATGGCCATTAGCAAGGTGATCCTAGCTTTTCTTTCTCTTTCTCTGACCACTACTTCTTCTGCTGTTAGGAGAGCAAAATTTTAATTTGTCCTGATGTATCATTTGTGACATGACACTAGGACCATTCCCATTTTTGGATATAACCTCCCAAATTGGATATTCGTATGAGCCAAATAGTGTTCCATCTTCATAGCCCAATATATCATATTCTCGGACTATTTTGAGAATAGGCACTTGATGGTTGACGACTGTATGAGGAGTTTGTTGTGTTGGGGTGAGATTGTTGTGTTGGTGTGGGTGGGGATCTCTCATTACTTTGGTTCCAACATGTTTAGTTTTTGGTTGGTTGGCGATGAAAAACTGGTCTTTTATCTGTTCTTCTTTATTCAGAGTTTCTCAAACTCTGATACACTTGATGGTCCTTGTTAAACTGAATAGGTCTTTGCAGCCTATAAAGGATGATAGCCAGGATGTATAAATACAAATGACTATGTAGATAACAATTGCCCAATAATACTTAATGTGTTAATGCGGAATTTTAAACACAGGTAACTAATAAGAACAATGAAACAACTGAATAAAACTTTTTTAAAATGTGTTCTAGAGGATTACAGATAAGCTAACTAATGATATTGTATATGATTTTGATAAACTTTGTATTCCGTCTGATGATCCTCTATTTTCGTCTATTTTCTAAAATGGCACCAAAGGTGATCCTTTTTTATATCTAGGATAAACTCCTAAATGGCTTACATAATCTTATTTTTTCTAAAATATCTCTAACATATCTTTTTAAATATTCTTCTCATGGTACTAACAACTTTCTACTAACGGTACTAACTAACTAACAGTACTTATACTTGTACTACGCCGGTTCAAGAATAACTGTCAGTACTAACTATTTGTACTGTCGGTACTAAGTTAAGAAAACATTAATCCTAACAAAAGACATTCTTAGAGCATGCGTCATGGAGTTCGAGGGAAGTTGGGACATTCATCTTCCATTGGTTGAGTTTTCCTACAATAACAGTTACCATTCTAGTGGAGATGTGCACGATTGAATGCACTTTTATGGGAGAAAGTGCCGTTCACCAATCCTATGGGCAGAAGTTGGAGAAGGACAATCGATAGGGCCTGAGATAGTGAAAGAGACCACTGAGAAGATCTCGCAGACTAAGGATAGGCTTAAGGCTACACGTGATCGACAAAAAGCTATGCAAGATAAGAGAAGGAAAACCCATTGATCAGTCGAGTGGTAGGTGTGTACTGGTAGGTGACCATGTTCTACTCAAAGTGTTGCCTTGAAAAGGTGTGATACGCTTTGGGAAGAAAGGCAAGTTAGCACCTAGGTTTGTTGGACCATTTGAGATCACTAAGAGGATCGGTCCCGTAGCCTATAATCTAGATTACCGTCAGAGCCAACGATGTTCATGACACATTTCACGTGTTGAACCTTAAGAAATGTTTAGCCGACCAAACCCTACATGTGCCTTTAGAGGAAGTTCAAGTTGATAATAAGTTGAACTTTGTGGAAGAGCCAGTGGAAATCTTAAAACAAGAGTTCAAAAAACTAAAGCGGAGTAGGAATCCTATCGTTATGGTTCGATGGAATTCGAAACGAGGGCCTGAATTTACTAGGGAACGTGAGGATCAGATGAAACTCAAATACCCTCATCTCTTTAGTGTTAGTGATAGTTAAATTTCGGGACGAAATTTCTTTTAAGAGGGGTAGAATGTAACCCCTACGGATTTCCTAGTTTATAATGTTATATTTTAGTCCTTCGACTTTTATTATTTTCTATTCCGATCAAATCAATTTCCGGGATTTATTAGTAATCTGTTAATTATCTATTTAATAATTAGTACTATTATCTTTTTAATTATCTCATTATAGATGATTTTATTCAGAATTGATCAATTCCCAAGATATTTTCCCGCAAACTATTTAAAATCCCAAGCAACGCGTCCCGACACGTCTGTTAATGATCCATACTAAATTTAAAGCAATTTAACTTATTTACCCATAGTGTAAATAGTCAAAGTTTATGTAAAAACATTTTTACATTTATTAAAAATACTAAAAAACTTCGGGTCACATTTTAATCACGGAATAACCAGTTAGTAACCCTGACACAGAGCAAAACGCTCCTAGGATCCTACTAGAAGCCCTAGCCGGATGAGCCCCACAAGGGGCAAGGAGGCCTATTTTAGCTTGTTGGTTCCATGCTAGTACTAACCATTTGTCTTATATCTTTTTAAATGCACACATTCATTCATTCATTACACACATATCATAGTTCATTCTTTTCTTTCTCTCCTCTTGTTGCGTCCGATTCACACACACACAAACACCATGATTTTTTATTTTTGATCAAGAAACATGAGAGTTTGAGTGCTTCCAGGTTGATTCCAATAGGCGTGGGTTCATTAAAACAATGTTTGGGTTGTCGGTTTAGTGTTTACCATTTTTCCAAACCCTTCCCTCTTTTTAAGTCATACATTTCTCAAATATTTTTGTGCTTCTAGTAGTGTTATGATGCATAGATAATAGTTGTACGGTTTGTTTTCTAAAAATTGAAAGCTTAAAGTTTTGAAATGAATATTAAGGGGTTTTTGTTTGGTTCGAATGTGGGTACAAAGGGGCAAGGAAAGACCATTTTATTATTGTGGTTGTGATGGTTGAATAAAAATTATATACTATATAGCTACACAAGTCCTTAAATATTAATGGGCCTAAAACCTTATTAATGGGCCTAAATTTATTTAAGATAAAGTGTTTGAAAAAAATACAGCCTTATAAACGAACGGGTCATCCGAAAATTCTAAAAAATAATAAACAACGGGTCATCCGAAATTTCAAGAAAAGTGTTTGAAAAAAATTATAAACGAACGGGTCATGCCGAAATATTATAAATGAACGGGTCAAAAACGAACGGGTCATGCCGAAGTTGAATAAGACTATTTATTTAAGAGAAAGTGTTTGAAAAATGAGGTTTTAAAACCTTAGAAACGTCTTATAAACGATCAGGTCATGCCGAAATTTCATAAAAATATTATACTTAGAATATTTTACTAAAAACATAATTTCTTAGAGATCCGACAAAAGGACAAAATAAATAAAATATTAATATTTTAATAAACCGACTAAAAGACGAAAATATATTTATAATTTTATAAATTATAAAACTTCTATTAATAATTAAATATACAAAAACGTGTCACTTTTCATAATCAATACAATTAAACTAGGCAACTTAAGACTACCAGATTGATTACCGGAACATATTTATTAATAACTATTATCTAAGTCTAGATATCTTCTCGTCTAATTTTCCTAAATACTATAAGTATATATATTCTAGCATACGTACTTTGATATATCTTCTTCGAGTCTTACGTACCAACCATCACGCAACCAATAACATTAAAAGTGACCGTACGACGCACTACTATGCATCAATCTTAAACATACATTTAAGAAACCTACATTTAAAAATCGGACTTTAACTGGATTAGGTCGGGTCTGGACGCCGTTGCATTCAATTGTTTGATCATATCCTCAGCTACTTATCGCTTTGCTTAAAGGTGGGTTCTCGTAGCCCCATTTTAAACTCTTTTCTGTTGGGGAAAAATGATACTCAAAACCTTTTCAACTACTTTCAATACTATGAAAAAACCTTTTAATTCTTTTGGATAATGCTATGTGCCTATGATTGTATGTATGAATGCTATGTGAACACTATGTGAGTGCTATGCGAATACTTGAGATCTATTAATGTGAAGTTCAACTGGGAATTTCTACACTGTACAATTTAGCCGACTGTATAGCTCCAGCTGGTAGGCGATATGTTCGAAGGACAACAAGCAAAGCAGGTTTATTTTGATATATTGGATTTAGGTGGGATACTCAGTATGATGTTTGATGATGTTGATGTGTTGATAATTTAAATGCTGTTATATGCATTCTGCTATCATATTTCACTACTATCCACTCTTATATTCTAGCACAGCAACTGAGTTTTCCTAAACCTACGAGCTCACCAACGTAATGTTGACCCTTTCGAGTATCATTTTCAGGGTATTGTGAATGATCCATGAAGCCAGGTTTAGAGACTTTAGCAGACGTAAGAGCATCCATTTTGGATCTTATCATTTGAAATTGCATTAAGTCTATGATTCAGCTTTTGCCTGTTTGATTTCAGTTAGACTTGTATCCCTCCGGATGTGAGATGTTGGTTGTAATAAATTTCAGACTATGTGATGAGGTTTAACCTATTTTGACACAAGCTCCATACTTGTTGTCGGAGGATGTTGTAACACTGGTTTTAAAACATATTAGTTTTCTCTATATTGACGCTTTGTGTTATGACGATTAATCCTCCGTCATGCCTCGTGTTTCCGTCATAGTCGGGGTGTGACAAATATCGTGAGTTTGTGTGCATTTTTATCTTGCTAAAATCGAATTTTAGTCGATTATTTCTTGTTTCGTGCGTTCAAAATCAAAACCCGGATTTTTGTGTTTAAAAGTGTTAAAGTTTATGTTTTTAAGCAAGATCTAGGCCTAAGATTGCTAGTTGTACAAGAAAAATCAAGGTAAAACATCAAAAATGTGTGTTATGGTGATTCTGGTAAAAAAGTACGATGTTTTTGAGCTTGCGGTTTATGTTATAATGAATTTTACGATTTATGTGCTAGCGAAACCATGGTATGCGAAAATTGTTTCAATGCGAAATATGACAGGTTGATTTCATGCAATTTATGTCAGTTCTAGGAAACAAAACTCTGCTCAATTTTTCTTATGTTATAGAAATATGTTAAGGGAAATGTTATGCGATTTATGTAATATGTGCAAAACAGGTTGTGTAATAAACTGTGAGAAATATGTAATTGTGAAAAACGAAAACTCTGTCCAATTTTCGTAAACCAGCAAAACCTTACATTAACATAAATCCCCCCCTTCATGAGAAGGATTACATTGACATAATCCTTAAGAAACATTACACAGTCATATTCCGTGCGAAATATTACACTTATCAGCAAAAGATTTTATTCTTTCTACGGTTTGTCTTACTTTGTAAAATCCTGCGAAATAACTTGGTATTTTCTCGGTTTTAGTTAAAATTTGTAAATTCCCGTAGAATAATAATCTTAATCACCTTAAACAACAACTCTTTAACACAATCCTCCTTTATCACTGTTCGATCAAGTTTTTATCTTACTATAATCACTTCAAGATGTCTACGTTAGCTGAATTCATGATTGTTGTCGGTGCTGACAACCGTCGTCCTATGCTTGACAAACCAACAGTATGAGTCTTGGAAAAGTCATATGGAACTCTGCATTCAAGGTAAGGACCATGGACGGATAATACTTAACTCGGTTGAAAACGATCCACTTATCTGGCCTACTGTTGAACAAGAGGATGACACTGTTAGGCTTAAGACATATGAAGAATTATCCTACGAAGAAAAGCTTCAAGCTGATTGTGATCTCAAGGCTGCTAATATTGTTCTTCAGGGTCTTCCTCCTGATATCTATGCTCTCGTCAATCATCACAAAGTTGCCAAAGACATATGGGATAGAGTTAAGCTTCTGATGCAAGGCACATCATTGTCGAAACAAGAAACATAGTGCAAGTTATATGACGAGTTTGATAAGTTTTCTCATGTGAAAGGTGAAACACTGTATCAGTATTACTTGCGGTTTGCTCAACTTATCAATGACATGAACATCATTCAAATGACCATGCAACCAGTTTAAGTGAATACTAAGTTTCTCAACAGCCTTCCACCAGAATGGGGTAAATTTGTGACTGATGTTAAGTTGGCAAGAGATTTGCATATGTCGAACTATGATCAACTTTATGCTTATCTTAAACAACACGAGGCACACGCTAATGAAGCTCGCTTAACGCGATAAAGATTTCCAGACCCAATTGCCTTAGTTGCCAACTATCATCCATAACCGTCTTACTTCAACAACTATCATTCTCAGTAAACCACTCCTCAGTATCAACAACAACTTTCACCTCCTATTCAACATGTGTACTCTCCTACACCACAGTCAAATCCTTATGGAGCACCTCATCATCCCTAACAATACCCAACTACTTATCCAACTAACCTTAGCCACACTCAACCTTCTATTCCTCAAAATGCATATCCACTTCTGACAATTCCACAACAACCTCAAGATGAGTTTTCTCAAATAGACTCAGGTCTTGCTGTTCTAATATTTCTTTATGGTGATGACTCAATTGCTTATATGAACAAAGTAATGGCATTTTTTTCAGCTGTGTTTCACCAACGTTATCCACCAACCACAATCAACTCAGATCTTTCATTAATCTAAAGGAACCAAAGCCACTATACAAGATGGTAAAGTCACTGTTCAGAAAGTTCAAGGAAGACAAGGTCAGAATGTTGCCAGTTCAGGATCACAAGGGAATGCTTCAGGATCACGAGGAAATACATGAGGTCAAGTAAAGGTTATCAAGTGCTATAATTGCCAAGGGGAAGGGCATATCGCTAGACAGTGTACTCAGTCAAAGCGAAGAAGGGATGCTACATCGTTTAAGGAGAAAGTATTGCTTGTTCAAGCACAGACTGAGGGTAAAGAATTGGATGAGGAGCATTTAGCATTTCTAGCAGACCCTAGAGTTGCAGATGGTCAAATTGCTCAGACAATCACACGCAATGCAGCTTTCTAGACTGATGATCTAGAAGCTTATGATTATGACTGCGATGATATCTCTTCAGCCAAAGCGGTTCTTATGGCCAATCTCTCAAGTTGTGATTCAAATGTTCTTTCTGCGGTATCATATTCTGACACTTTTCAAAATGATATGATGAATCAAAGTGTGCAAGAATTGCAGTATTCTGAACAAACACCCATTGTCGACTATCCAGATAATGAGATCACTAGTGATAGTAATGTCATTCCTTATTCTCAATATCTAGAAGAAAACAGGCGATTGTTTAAAATACTAATACTTCTGCACAACAAATTTCAATGATATTATCTATTTATGAACAAATGACCTAATCATCATGCAACTAATTGGGATTAAGGCTAAAAAGAAACTAAGATTGTAAATGAATCCTTAACGCGTATGAGCTTGAAAGATATATAAGGAACGAGTAAAATTGAAGAACAAATATTCAATGTTGATTTAAGTGTCGTGAAAATTATTGATTCACAAATGGCAAGAAACGCACAGGCGATTGTTCAAAATACTAATACTTCTACTAATAGGGAATCGATTGAATCTTACTATCATCGTTTCTCAAAGTTACTTAATAACTTCAAAAGAAACAAACATTTTCCAGAAAAGATTGCAAACAATCTCAAGTTCCTAGGGGGGGGGGGGGGGGGGGGGGGCGGCGGGGGGGGAACAACCTACAACACAAGAATAGAGTCGACATGTTACCATTGTTCACCAAACAAAGGATTTGCATGAAGTAGATTACACGCAGTTGTATGATTTCTTGAAATACAATCAGGTGGAGGTAAATCAACTAAGGGTAGAACGACTTGCAAGAGCACACGATCCTCTCGCACTTATGGAAAATTCCAATAACCCTTATAATTATCTAGTGTTTCACCAAGATCAACCATCACAGATTACCTACATGCAAAAATCACCACCCAATAACAACTACAACCCACAACCATCATTCAACCAGAACTACATGCAACAACCAATGATTAATCCCGAAGACATTTTCGATCCCACAATAGCAATGAACATGGCACTTGTTCTAATAGCTAAAGCATTCAAACTTAACTATTCTACACCAACTAACAACAACCAAAGAATTTCATCTAACCCACGCAACAGGCAGATTGCACAATCAGGTATGAATTTGGGTCGAGACAAAGAGATGTAGATGGTTGGAGGTAATGATGGGAATCCGTTTAGACAGTATGCATGGTAGAATGTTGGGAATCAGAATGGGTATAATGCAATACAGAATGTCAGGAATTAGGTTGTTTAGAATGCAGTTCAGAATCTGGGTATTCAGAATGTTGGAAATCAGAATGGGCTTATTGTTGTTCTAAGAATTGTTAATCCGAATGTGAATCAGAATGGGAATGGTAATGTTGTAGCAGCACGGGCTAAAGGTAATGGTAATGGGAACAACGGAAATCAAATACGATGTTAAAACTGCAGAGGATTGGGTCATTATGCCAGGAATTGCACTACAAAGCCAAGAAAAAAGGATGCGGCTTTTCTTCATACTCAGTTGTTGATCGCTCAAAAGGAAGAGGCAAGAATCCAACTTCAATATGAGGAATTTGATTTCATAGCTGTTGCAGGAGATCTTGAAGAGATTGAGGAAGTCAATGCAAACTGCATTTTGATGGCTAATTTGCAGCAAGCATTGACATCGGGTACTCAGACTGACAAAGCCCCCGTTTATGACACAGGTAGATCAGACGAGGTACACAAATATGATAATTGTTATAATAATGAGATATTCAATATGTTTTACGGCAAAGAGAGCAGTATAAACCGAGTTACTACTACTCGACCCCTTTCTGAACCACACCAAGTTCAACAGAATGACACTATGTTATCTTTGTAGTTTCTAGTATGGAACAAAGTGGGGGAATAGTAGAACAAAATCCTGCAACTGTTTAGGAAACATGTGCGTATTTTGAATCATTATATAATAATATAGCTATATAGGTTGATAAACTCAACACGGTCAATCGCAAAATGAAAGAAATAAATGCTGATTTGACCACTGAGCTTGCTAGATATAAAAATCAAGAAATGTGTTTTGAAATTAATCAAGAAAAATATGATAAGCTTGAAAGATGTTAATAAAAGTAAGTTTATCAAGAGCAATGTCTTACTAAAAAGATAAATGCACTTCACTTAAGTTTTGCTAAAATGATAACGACTTTGAATGAGGAAATTGCAAATTTAAATAACGAGCTTTCAAAAGAAAAATCAATTGTTTCTTGTCTGCAACAAGAGAAGAAAAAGTTTAAGTCTGATTTCAAAACATGTAAAGATGAGCTTCTTGATAAACAAATTCAACTTGAGAATAAAATAAAGGAATCAGATAACATTTGGTAAAAACGGGTCAATCGATTCAAACGATGCATATGCTTTCACCACACTGAACAGAAAATGGCTTTGGGTTATCAAAATCCTTTTTATCCTAAGCAAGCTCAGCAGAAACAACAGAGTTTGTATAATGGCAAAGTATTATTAGAAACGCATGATCCTCCTATTGTGTATGATTCGAAGGAGACACTGCAACTTGCTCAAAAGAGTGTCTTAAAATGAAACAATTAAACAAAGAAATAAAGCCGAAAAATTATGCAAAGATCAATCAACTTTCAGAGGTTTTTGTTTCTCAAAAGCAAAGGTCACTGAGAGAGCATATTTTTTCAAATACTTCAAAACAACAAGTGTTTCCAAATCAATTTCAATATCAAATGAAAAGTTTTCGGACGATACTTCTCCAAGTGTTGCACGAAAATTTCTAAATGAGGTAAAAACGACCATTGTGACTCTTCAACGTGTTGTTAAACAAAAAATGACATTAGATATACACAATTGGTCGTCTACTGCTCATCAAGAGCTTCACAAAATTATAAAAGATGAAAATTTTCCCATCGTCGATCAAGTTGATGCTAGAGTTCAAAATTTCGAAATACAATTTTTGAAAGAAGCAGCTAAATTTGTCTGAGACTTCAAATCTCTTGCAAAAGAAGCTGATGAATCTTTTGCTAAGCACAAGGCTTTGGAATATGAAATCGACCGTCTCTTGAAAGCAGTTGTCAGTCAGGATATTATGTCGATTGTACAAAGTAATTCTGTTGGAAGAAACATCAAATCTCTAGACTGAGCTTGAACGTACGAAAGAAAGGTTTGAAAATCGTATCATTAAAAAGGAAAATAAATATGCTAAACTTTGGAATAATTGGTACAAAAAATGCAAAGAATGCAAATATGACAAAATTTTATACGATAAAGCTTATAATGACATGCAACAAAAGACCGAATGGTTGCAAGCTTAGTTGGGAGATCAAAAGGGTAAAAGTAAGGATACTTCATGTGTATCAGATACCCTTAATCCTTTCTCTCAGAAACTAGAAAATGAGAACGTAGAATTAGAGTTTCGGGTTTTGAATTATGCAAGAGAAAATGAACATCTTAAGAGAACATACAAGAACCTTTTTGACTCTATCAATGTGACACGGGCTCAAACCAAAACCATAACTGACTCTTTGCAACAAAAGCTACATGATACGATTTATGAAAATACTAAGCTAAGAGCCCAGTTATTTGATAAGGTTTCTGAGCAACACGACACCACAAAAGGTACTAGTGTGAATACTCAGTTTAGAAAGCAATCAATTTTGGGAAAACCACCTTCTTCTTCCAAATAAAAATTGTATTTTGTAACTCCTTTTCTAAATTCAAAGGTTATTCCCAAGGTTGGTGAGACGAATGCTTTGTTAAAACCAGTCACTTGAAACTTAATACCAGACACCCAAGAATCAAAAGTTATGAATAATACGAAAGTGATTGCCTCAGGAATGTTTAGGATTAATCCTACCATGAACTCTAGTATAGACAATTTTGTGCCTAACAAATATGTAAAAGGAAACGTTAGGACAAAACCGATCACTGTTTCACAACCTCATGTCATCACTAAGAAAGATATCAATTCTAACACATATTGCTTACCTTCTACAAGAGTAGAAAGCACTGCTAAGACCAAAAGACCACAACCTAGGATAAATCCAAAGAATGATAGGATCCCCTTTGCGTCTAAGAGTAGTTGCCTCTCGAATAATCTTGAGAAAGTAGAAGTACACCATAGGAATTCACTATTTTCTAAAAATCCAAACCATAGGTCATCTGCAGGTAATAACATTAAACATGCTATTCAGAATGAAAACTCGAAAGTTGTTTGTTGGTATGTGCTTTCGGCTCGAGGGAAAAACTGAAGAAAGAACAGCTCTTTGAAAGCTGCCCAAGTCAAAGTAAGGACCCACGCATCTCCTCCTTTGGCCTGCTTATAGGCCTTCCACCAAGCCAACGCGTCACCCTCGAACTTATACACAGCCAATCTGGTCTTAAAAGCATCATTACAATCCATCACGTCGAAGATCTTCTCCATATGGGAGATCCAATTCTCAGCATCAACAGGGGCTACTGCCTTCTCGAACGAACGGGGTTTCTGCTTATTGAAGCGCTCAAGCCAAGTATGAATAGTGACTGGTGGAGGATTACTACCCGAAGCTACAGCACCAGTGCGGTACTCTTCGCGAACCTGCTCGCGAATCTGTGGGAGCATGGCATCCACGGCTGCCTGAACGGCCGCAGCGAGTTCAGCATCGGTACGAGTGTTCACCATCTGACATTTGCAAAAAGGGTTTAATGATTAAACGGTTAAAAGGTCAAAACGCGACAGAAGATAAACGTCGATTCTGAAGGAACCTAATGTCTACCCAATCCTCACAGGTCAAGTTTTAGAGCCTACAGGTCGAAACCTTTAGCTCTGATACCATAATTGTAACGACCCACTCCGGAAAGGAGGCCGAAACGTCATAATCATGGTGTCATATCAAAGCATAATAAAGGCATAAAGTCATAAATGATAACATAGGACAAGGTGGAAAGCCGGAATCAAACATCGGCTCCCAATTATGAGATCAACATGAATAACGTAAAAGAAGTCTAAAGGACGAAACATGTGTCCAAGATAGTATAGCACATCAAAATGTCTGCGATATAAAGAAAGGAAGCTAAATAGGTCACTTCCTAAGCACACACTCTCTCATGCCCAATCTCCCTCTAGATACCTGCCGTATAAGAAAGAGAAAGAAATACGGCTGAGCATAACGCTCAGTGAACGGATATAATAACAATGTAATTAATAAGTATGAATCCTGGATAGTAAATACAAAGTAGCGGAAAGATCAAAAGTGTCATGAGGAAACCTGGAGAATGCGTCATGAAGAATAGGAAATAAACATGTAAAGCATGGTAATACGAAGTAAAGATGTCATGAAATATCATGGATAGTATAAACATAAATAATAAGGAATGCCCACGAGCTCATATAATCATACATGTCATAATAATAATGTCGTGAATACATGCATATAATAGAGGGGCTGCCTCAACATGTAATAGAGGGGTGACCTCTTATAATAATAGGGGTGGAGGGATCAACTCCAATGTGATGGGATGTAGAGCACACACCAACCAATCACCATGAACGTGTAAACATGTAAACTAGGATGCACCCATACGCCCCTGAATAATAATGGCCAAACATGAAATATAATCTGGTAACATGAAAAGGGACGCCGCGTGAAATCACTCTCAACGCGAAAGAGTCGTGACACAGGTGCCTCATGTGTCACGGTCATGGTACCTCCATGACTAGGTGGTAAGTCATGTAAATCATGGTCATGCGTATATATAGCTCGGGCAATAGAATAAGTCTTGAAATCAAACATGTAAAGGATCATGGCAAAAGACATAAAAATGGGGAAGCATAGCAGTTCTGGGGATGAATCATGAAAAGAAAGAATGTCCTTACTGAAAGGACGGAATATCCGTACCTTATGTCCAGCAGTAACGGAAAGAGATGGATAAGAAGATGGAAGCTACTCCTGCTTAATGCGATCTACATGTTAAAGGACATATATAAGTTACTTGTTCATGATTAAGGTTACTTTCCATTTTTTGTAACTTCTATTTTTAGTAACTTTCTATTTTTAGTAACTTTCTATTTTTAGTAACTTTCTATAATTAGCATGATTCCTTGATTAGTACGTTCCATGATTAACATATTCCATGATTAGTATGTTTCATGATTAGTATTCTTGTTATATTGGGTACTTTCCAAAAATAGCAGCTTCTAATTATAGTAAGTTTCCAAAAATAGACTTTCCTTAATTAACTTTTCATAAATGATAACTTTCCTGATTTAATAAGTTTCCATAATTAAACTTTCCAAAAATAGACTTTCTAAAAATAAACTTTCCAAAATTAGCAGGTTTCTATATATAGTAAGTTTCCATAAATAGCTGGTTTCTATAAATAGCAGGTTTCTATAAATAGCAAGGTTTACATAAATAATATCAAAATGACATTTTCTACCCCCCCAACTTATTTTTCTCAGATCATAACAAATATAATAACATGCTTAAATCAGACCCCAAAGTTTCAGAAATTACAAAACAAGTCCTTATACTTTTAAATAGCAATTCGGCTAACAAAATAATTCACAAAACCCTAATCAAATTTTCCCCAATCACAAACACAATTATTTACCAATCATTGGCATTAATTACACCTGGACAAAATAACAAAACCCTAACCCTAATTCATTTTAACCATTTTTCTTCCCTTTTTCCTTATTTTCGAATTCGGTAAACACATTTAAATCTCCAATAATCATTCGAATTATTTATAAATTATTCCAACAATTTTTCTGAGTTATATGAGATATGTACAACCTCATAAAAATATAAAATAAATTTTACAATTATTTTATATGCCGATTTCATTTTCATTTCTAAATTAGGGTTTTGAATATGTTTCAATTTATAAAATCAAAATAAAGTGCATGAACATTTTTCCCAGGTTTATAACATATTAACATGATGAAACATAAGTTATAAAATTACCTTTGATGGCCCTTGATGATTTTATGATTTAATGCACCCGGTTATGATTTTCGACCCCAAAACAATACCAAAAATCGAATCAAGCACTCCCAAAGCTTCCCACTATTTTTCCCACACTCCTTAGCCTTCAAATGATCTTAGAAAAATCGCACAAGTCCTGGAAAAATTCTTTGTGCCGCCACTTAATTTATTTAGGGTTCGGTGGTATTTGTTTTTAGGATTTAGTAAAATGAAAGTGAATAAAAGATATACATAAGAGTTTGGCCGAGTCCTAGGGCATTTCAAATGGAATAAAATCAGGTTTTATTATTTACATAATTATTATATATTTATCCATATTTTATTTAATTATTTTTGTAATATATAAATTAATTAAATACATATATAAATTCGGCATATATACCTATAATAATTTTAATTATTTTCCTTGTATAACATAAAGTATTTTGATCTTACAAAAATTTCATAATTGCTATATTTTGTATTTTCATAATTTCTAACACTTAAATGAATTTATTTAAGCTTTTATGCATTTTTCTTTCATTAGGGGCATTTTGGTCATTTTACTCTTATTGAGATTTTTAGGTTTTACAACTCTTCCCCCCTAAAAGAAAAATTCGTCCTCGAATTAGAAACATGATACGACTGAAAAGAACATACCAGATCATGGAAGAAAATGAGGATAAGAAGTCCGTATAGACTCCTCGGTCTCCCAAGTGGCTTCCCGCTCGGGATGATTCCTCCAAAGAATTTTGACAAAAGGGATCGTCTTGTTCCTCATGACTCTGTCCTGACGGTCTAGAATAGACTTAGGCTCTTCCGTATAAGATAAATCCTCACGGATCTGATCGAATGGATAAGAGACAACGTGAAGAGGATGATACTTGTAACCTCTGAGTAATGATACATGAAACACATTGTGAACATGAGATAGCTGAGGAGGTAACGCCAAACGATAGGAAATATAGCATACGTATCAAGCAGGCCTTCTTCATCTTCACACAACTAACAATTCCCCCACACTTGAGATAAGAATACACCAAAAAAATACAAAAATAAAATACGTATGCTATATACAGGCTCAAAATCCTCACATATTTACGGGAATAACAGAGTTCCTTTGTAAGGCGATTTAGTAGAGTTCCTTCACAAGGCGATTTAACAACTTTTTAGTACAAGGCGAATTAACATTATTCCTTTGAAAGGCGATTTAACAACTTCCTTTACAAGGCGATTTAACAACTTCAGAAAAGAAAATTATTTACTATGATTACTCGCTCCAAATTTTCTAAAGACATTATAACCGGATTGTAGTCACTTTGATTTGTAAAATCCCGGGGGGGGGGGGGGGGGGGGGGGGGGGGGGGAGGGGGGGGGGGGGGGGGGGGGGGGGGGGGAGGGGGTGAAACATTCAATTGTCTTCCCGGTTTTATTAAGAGTTGTAAAATCCTATGTAGTTTCAAGACTTACAACACACAAAAGACAACTCACTAAAAACACAAATAACTTTCAATCACTGTTCGATCCACAAGTACTCTTATAACATCAAATCAATATGGATTCAATTATTCCACTTGGATAAAAGAATATTCTTGCTGAGTACATGATACTCTCTGGTGCTGACAATCGTCCACCAATGTTGGACAAGGACTTGTATGATTCTTGGAAAAGTCGAATGGAACTTTACATGCAAAACAGAGAGCATGGAAGAATGATACTTGAATCAGTTGAAAACGGTCCACTCATTTGGCCTACTATTGAAGAGAATGGGGTGACCAGAATAAAGAAATATGCTGAATTATCTGCTGCTGAGAAAATTCAAGTTGATTGTGATATGAAGGCAACCAATATCATTCTTTAAGGTCTTCGCCGCAATATCGCTATTCATTGTGAAATCATCATAGAGTTGCCAAAGATTTATAGGAGAGAGTTCAATTACTGATGCACGGTACCTCTTTGACTAAGCAGGAAAGAGAGTGTAAGTTATATGATGCATTTGATAAGGTTACTCAAATCATGTAGGGAACCACTTCATAAGTAATTACTTGAAGATTCAATCAGCAGATAATGACATGAACATCTACAACATAAAATGGAGCAAATTTTCAAGTAATACCTAAGTTCTTAAAGACATCCACCTGAATGGAGTAAAATTTGTGACAGATGCAAGCTTATAAAGATTGCATACAACCACTTTGATTAGCTTCATGCATATCTTGAACAGCACGAACTCCATACAAAGAAGGCCAACTTCGCGTTAAACGCAATCAAAGATCCCTCGTGCATTTGTTTTGTCAAATCAGTAGATAACAACCACCTCACTTCCAACACTTATCCAGTCTTCATACAATAATCTCAGATTTCAAACAACATTTCCACCATCTCAATATGGATCCCATTCATCCCAATCAACTTTACTCACAACTTATATATCCCAACCTAATTTCAATCATTCATCGTTCAACCATCATAGTCCAAACATTCCTCAAATGAATTACGACCCTCATCGTTCCACAAAATTGCTTATCAATCGCCTCAAGTTTCTACACATCCAAATACGATCACCTCTTTTAGACTCAGGTGTTTTGTTTGTTCATGTTGTTCTCTCCATAGAATGAAGCTAATTGCTGTCTCAAATACAAGGCAATGGCTTTTCTAACAGATGTAGCATCCTCAAGTTCCCCTCCACCAATATCCAACTTAGACGTCATTGAATCCAAGAAACCATGCCATTAATCAAGAATGGCATGGTTCACAATGCAAGCCAGTCAAGGGAGAGCAAGGTCCAAAGTTATTCTAGTACTGGTTATAATAGTATTTACGAACCTAAAAATCTCACAACAAGTGTAAAATAACCGAAATACCCCTAATTGCAAGAAAATTCCATAAAAGCTTTAAATCAACTTCATTTAAATGTTAGAAAATGTATAAAAATACAAACAATGCAATTATGAATTTTATGTAATATTAAAATACCTTATATTTTAATATAGAAAATCATTAATATTATTTATAGTATATATAAGTTATGCCGAAATTAAGTGTATATAATTATGTATATATTACAAATTAAAGTAAAATTAAATATGATAGTTTACAAAATAAAAGCAAGTTACAAATGATATTTAATTAGTATTTAATTACAAATTAAAGTAAATTAAATATGGATAGTTACAAAATAAATATGGCAAGTTACAAATCAGATTTAGCCCATTTAGAAAGCCCATAAAATTGCTCAAACTACCTAATAAATTTCTTTTATCCATCTATTTGTTAAAACCTAAAAAACCATAATCAACGGCGAAACCTAAAACATAAAGAGGCGGCACAAAGTTCTTTCAAGGGCAAGCATGATTTTTATAGGGTGTTTTAAAGGTCAAGGATTGTGGGAAAAATATTGGAAAGATTGTTTAAGGCTTGGTTTGATTGTGGTAATTGTTTTGGTTCGAAATACTCAACCGAATAGCATAAATTCATAAAATCATCAAGAATCATCAAAGGTATTTTTGTATCTTCATTTTTTCATCAATATTAATATTCGTTCTATGCTTAATGAAAAATATTCATTCATGTTATATTGATTTTATAAATTAAAACATGTTCAAAACCCTAATTTTTAGCTAATTATGAAATCGGCATTTGTAATATTTGTAAAATTGATTTTATATTTTTCTAAGGTTTTTTATATCATATATGACTCAGATAAATTGTTGGAAAAATTTAGGAAGGATTCGAATAATTATTGGGGATTTATCTTTGTTTGCCGATTTCGAATAAAAGGAAAAAGGAAAGAAATAAAATTAGGGTTAGGGTTTTAATAATTTTTCCAGGTTCTCTTAATGCTAATGATTGTATAAAAATTGAAATGTTTGGGAAAAATTTTACTTTAGATTTAGTGATTTACTTAATAGCCCGATTTGAGTTTTTAAAGTATTCGGGGGTGAATTGTAAATTTAATGAACTATGGGGTCTATTTAGACATTTTATTATACTTATTATAAACTGTATAACATAAGTTTGGGAGGTAAAAATGTCATCTCTGATAAATTATTTTTGGATTCAAAAATTTTAATTACATATAATAAGTAATTAGAAATTAATTAATTAAAATAGAGGGACTGAAATTGTAAATTCTGAAAAGTGGAAGGTTTGGTTAGTATTTAATGTATAAAGTATGAATTTGTCATATTTGAATCTATAAGGACTTGTTTTGTAATTATGGATAATTAAAGATATTGTTTAAATAATTAATAAACAAAAGGGCTAAATATGTAAATTGTGTAAATTAAGGGTTTGACTTGTAAATACAGAAAATGAAGTATATATCTGAAAGAATGTAAACTTATTATATTTTACATTCTTAACCTTGAAAATTCTTGATTTGCAATTAAAACCCTAAAATAGGAAAGTTGTCATATTAACCATAAATAGTAATGGTTTGACAGTGTTAAGGTCCCTAAACTATTCAAAATACTTAATAGAATCTCAAATGATGAATATTACTAATTTTGGAAACTTACTAAAAATAGAAAGTTACTAAAAATGGAAAGTTACTAAAAATAGAAAGTATAACTTAAAATGAATGGTTTGTAATTCGAATTCATCATTCCTTTAGGTTCGGTCAAGAGGGAGTGATTTTGAGTATTCCTGTGGTGTTTTCTTTGAGTATTGCTTTGCTTCGGAATAAGGTACAGATACTCTGACCTTATCGTTAAGGTTTTCTCATGACATATTCCTCTCATCCTTTGATACTTATGTGATTTGCTGCATTTGCTCTGAGCCTTTTATCTTGCTCTCCTTGATAATGATCTAGTTCTTATGCTCTACTTGAACCCTGTATGCTACCTTTGAGATCTGAACCTTTTGGCACTTGAACCTTTCTTGATCCCTTTGAAATAAACTTTGATAGACTTTGCTTTGAACCCTCCATTTTAAGAACCAAGCCACTATTTGTTATTTTTATAAAGTAAACCCGGTTTAGACCATAATTAGTTTGAAATCCTTTCCTAAAGAGACGATATGGTGAGAATAAAGTCCAGAGATGGAGGCTTTATTTAGATAACCCCGGAGTCAAAATACTAAAGGGAACCTTTTAATAATATTAAAACTAAAGATAGCAATAAACTAGATTATACTAAATATTAAGCAAGCTAATAAGATGAATAATATATAAAGAAAAATATGCTTGTCAAGTAAAAGTGAATAGATTCTTAAATGTGAAGTTTTAGATCTTAATGACGAATTAATATCCAACTAAATAATCGTTTCCTCAAAACGTTAGCTTGATATTGAAAACAACTTTTAAACAAGATATTAATTACTAGTTTAATGTCTACTTAATCTTGCGGCTTTTGCCCGTTCGACTAAATAAAACACTAAACTAAATAACTTTTGCAAATTATTAATCACTAGTCACTTATTAAATTTCACACTTAATTCACTATTTACCAACTTACTTAACAAGCATATAAAAATCTACTCGCTAAACATGGCAACTAAACTAAGCATAACAATAATAACGATCATACTAAGCTAAAAATTGCAATAAGATAAGGAAATAAAATAAAATAAAGAGATAAGGTAAAGATAAAACCCGTACTAGAGGTCAGCAAATTCGGATTAATAATGAGAGAGACGACATAGTAGCGAATACCAAAATACCCAACTCCATAAGCTCCAACATTAAACCAACACTGTAATACTTCTTCAACCCAATCGAAACATCAACAACAATGAATTCGGAATCATACTACGATTCTGATCTACTAGCCTAAATAAATCAAAAAAATATAATAAGACAAGAACTAGAAAAATGCCGCTCCAAAGGATGGAAAGCTAGAAAACAAATCTGGTGCCATATTTCTACTTTCTATCTACGCTATTGCTACGAAAAGAAAAACAAAAATAGAACGAACAGTAGTGCCAAAAAAGAAAAATAATGGATGAGATATGATGCCTTTCGTCTGCTGCTTATCTACGCTAGGTACCATAACAAAAAAAAATGAAAAAGTTAAAAAAAATGAAGATAAGATAGATACGTCTGCTGCTCCTCTCTTTTTTCTTTATAACTCTCTTTTTTTGGCTGCGTCGCACCAAAGCAGTTAGTAGGCTTTTCTTTCATGGGCCAAGATTTTCCTTTCTAACATATTGGGCCGAGCTTTGCAAGCTTCACGTCAAACTGTTGGGCCAAGATAATCATAACTGGGCCGCAGCTTCATATAGCATAATCTTGGGCTGGGTTTTGAGCTGGACATGTGATGGGCTGAATTGTAAGTAGTTGCTTAACTTTAGTCTTAAATGAGTATGGGTCGGTCCGACCCATATAAATGGAGTCGGGCCGGCCCAATAAGAGATGAAGGCACCGTCGCACTCGAATTTCCGTCCTCTTTCCAATGGCATGCTCTGGAAATATTAACGACTTCATCTTGATCTCGAGAAACGCGTAAACGTCTTCAAATCTTAACCGAAAGTCTCCGTTTTTGCTTCGTTTTCAATCCTTTGTACCTGCAAGACATAAAAACACAAACCAAACATATTTGCAATAATATTAAGCATATTTCATGTTTTTAGTCCAATTAATAATGTTTTCCGGGTTATAAATGATGTGTGTTTAAGCACACATCAAGTAACTTGTTTAAATTGGTAAATTTTAGGATTACACCCAAATCGCCTTTACATGTTGCTTATAGTTAACCCCCGTATAAACCCTTTTGTTTACTCTCACTTTAAGAGTAAGATACCCCTAGAACAACTCGTAGAGCTAATCCTTTAGGAACTACACCAATTATTTGTTTCGTTACACATTTACACCTTAGCCTATCCTGTTAGATTAAGTTTATTTTACAGTTGCTAATTGCTTAAAGTGTAAAGTTTGTATTTCCCGAGTCTTGTGTCAATTTTGGTACGGTTGGAAGAATTTGCACATCGCAAATAGGAATGTATATTATAGTCAAAACTCATGTATTTTTACTACCATCGCAATTATTGGTGCGTCCGAAGAATGAAGGAATTATCAAAGGAATTATCTGGAATTATTATGATCGTGAAGATAGTGAAACTACACCGAGTTTCATTGTATAGTGTTTAAAATAGAAAAAAAATTAGAAAAATCGCAACAAAAAAGAGAAGGAAAGTTTGAAGATAATCGTTTCACAACTACCAAAGGAATTACACGAATGATCGATTATTCGTTTATACAAATCGACGATGTAGAGTATTGTATAAAGTGTAAGATATCACTACTTGCCTTGTAAAGTATGTAAAGTATGGGATGTTTGGGAAGTTGACAGTTATGGGAATGCCAACTTAGGTTGTTGTTTTTGATCTACGATCAAGACATTGTAAATAGTTGTGTCTTTATCATGGTAACGGTCGGGAAAAAAGTGTCTAGCAACTTGTATTTTAGACTTAATCTATTTGTTTTGTAATTTTTATTTAACAACAATTTAATTCCCTTTCCTAATCATTAACCATGGGTTTTACGCGAATGAGGATGTGATCGAGCGTGCATGTCTATTCCGTCGTTACGGCCATGTATGCATGTCTTAGCTGCCTTGTTGGTTTATTACTATTGGTGAAAGTTAGAAGATCCAAACCCTATATTACTCTACTATTCCTACTCTTTAGCTTATTCGAGGTGGGAGTGAGCAGTCACATGTGTCTATCCCGTCGTTACGAGTGTGTATGTATGGTCTTTGTTGCCCTCCTGGAATATTGGTATTGATAAAGATTAGTTAGAGTAATCAACCCTAAGCCTTCTCATATAAACCCATATTTACCTTTATAAACTTGTTACTCCTTAGCTTTAGCGGTGGAGATGTGTATCATTGCCAAGCTTATGATAGAATACTCGTCACGACCGAGAAATTGAGCGAATTAGTTACATGTTACCACATAGATTAGTTGAGTGATTTGAGTGTTTTCATCTTCCTATTTCGTGAGGTGTTTGGTTGTGTACTTGTAATAGATCAAATAAATGCTTTAACGAAAAATATCCTTAGGGGTACATTTTTGTAAACTATTAAGGCTTTCGAGTAGTAATCTTTTATTATCATTGGTATATAAATTGTTATTGCAAGTTAAAGTCTATTTTCTTTCTGATTATCTAAACACTACTCAAATCCCTGTGGTACGTACTGTCATAATTAAAAAGATATTATACTACATTCGTGGGTTTTTACTTTTACCCATGTGTTGGGGGGGGGGTGGGCTTCCATTATAAAATTGATATTTTCAGTCATTATAAATTTAAAGCTTTTGAAACACATCATACATCTTATTTGCAATCAAAGGTATTTTGCAACAAAATAAGTGTAAGGGAAATATCCGGTTTTTAGAACCAAATTCAAACATTTAAAATAAATTGTTTAGATTAATCCGCGTCAGTTTCGAGTCATATGATTGAATTATTAATTCTCAAGTTGTTATGCAGTATTTTGTACAGGAAAATAGCTTATAAGAATGGGTGCAGGATTTTTTTTATCAAAAACGAAATATGAGTTTTCAAAGAGTGTGGAGACGGCGTCACGATTTACACGCGACGCCGTCACCACGACACTTGTGACGGGGTCAGGATATTCCTGACGACGTCAAATGCCCAGTTACAGGAAAACTCAAAATTTTTAATTATTTTTAAAATATAACTTGTACAACACTTAAGAAGTTTAAATTCTTTTATAAACCTGCAAAATCATGACTTTAACAATTTTCTCATCCTATCTTTACTGTTTTAATAGAGTCAAAATCCTAAACTCTTATTGTATGTATATCTATCCCATGGATTTTAGGCTTTGTGTTGTTTTTTTGTCTTTGATTACAGGTTATATTTGACGGTAGAGTTGTAAAGTATTAGATGTTTCATTAGATGATTCTTGGAGGACGATTTAACCAGTTATCCATGTTTCTTCTCCATTATTGAGCAAACCAAGGGAGTACTAGTTTCTTTTACTTGTTTTCTTTTCCCTTTTATTACATTTTTAGGGGACTTTATCAGAACAATTAGGGGACAAGTTCAACTTAAGTATAAGGGGGAAATAAGCCTTAGAAACTATTTCTTTCATTTGCCATATTGCTTTGTCCTTAAATAAAGGGTAAATATATCAAAAACCATAGCTTAAAAATGTAAATTTTAACCAAAATTTAAATTTTTTTATGACACATACCGACAAAAACCGAGTATTAATAGCGTCTCATGGATAGGAATGTATATGACTAGCACAAAAACCCTTAGAATTCCACCACAAAAATGTGATGCTCGCCTTTAGATCTATAGAAATTCGGGTATCCATTATTGATACCCAAGATAGTTTATACCTTTAGCTTTCTCGAGTTAAGGAGTGAGCAGTCATATGTGCCTATTCCGTCATTACGGATGTGTGTAGTGTGGTATTTATTGCCTTTTCTGGAGCATTAAGATCGATATTAAATTATATGAGTGTACCGATAGTATATTAAATTCTAGAACTTGTTATTGTGATGCATTCTGAGACCGCATAGTGAGTATTAGGATTTGCTAGATAAGAGGTACTAGGATTAACCCATGTTTTAAACCTATAATTGTTATGAGGGTCACACTGATTGATTATGTGTCATTTTATACACTTTTCCAGGGTCATTTAACCCTTAAATTATGCAAATATGCCCAAATTATGTGATTAATCGTTCATTTTTAGGTTTTTAGCACTTGGATGGCATTTGGAGGAAATACACGTGACTTGGGCTCATTTGCAGAAGAAACAGACAAGATTACGGACCTACACCAAATCCATGAAGAATATTGCTTACAGAAAGTGGAGACGGCCTCTCAGGCATAAAGCGATTCTGCGACGCCGTCTCGATCTTTCTAGTGACGGCGTCACAGATTTAACGAAGGCGTCATAACGATTGCCGCCTCAAAAGAAACCCTAGAAGATTCTAGATAAAGATAATCTTTCGATGAGCACACGAAGTACCATATATTGTTTTGATCATAACTTCCTTAAATGAACTCGGATTTCGACGATTCAACCACTCACACGTTCAGAACGAGAAAATCTACAACCTCACGAAAGATGTCACCGCGATGGCGTCGCAAATTTTGGAGACAGCGTCGGGAAGTTTGGTTTAGGTTTTGCCTATAAATACAACCTTATAACTTCGCTTTTATCAAGCCCCCATGTGACACCCGTGATCTGAACAAGTTAGTCATACTGTTAGGTTTGGCTAAGAGTTCATTTTATGTGTTTAAGTATTGTGCTATATGATTTTATGTGTGCTAAGCGAGTTAAGTATGTGCTTAATATCATTTTGCGGTGTATGATCATTTCATTTTGAATGCGTTTGTGTTTGGTGATGAGTATTCCCTTTGTTCACGTGTAGTGATAATGGAAAGGAATGGCGTATTGGATGACAATGCTACGTCAATAGTTGGATGATTTTGTGTTAAGCGTTTATGGGAAATGTATCATGTTGGAAATAAGGGAAGTGAGTGAAATTTAGGTATTTATAGTGGACTTTCTAAAAATAGAAAGTGAAATAGTAAAATGAAAGTTATTTTTAGAAAGTAGTTTTTGAGCAAAATGGTTTACCAAGTTTACATAGGTTTTTGTAAAAACTTAAGGTATTGAAGGTGAATATGTAATTAATGATTTAATAAATAAAATAAATAATAAATATATATATGATAATATAATTAACAATAATAAAAAAAATAAAATAAAAATAAATTTATAGGGGGTATGGTCGATCGGCCCAAAAGAAAATAAAAGGGGGAAAAGGTTTTTGATTTGGACTAGGACTTGTATACTTTTATTAAAACATGTAAACCCTTCGCAATTTAGCTTTTTATGCCTGCTCCTCCTCTCGTGGTGTCGATCTCAGCCCCTAAAAACAAGGAAAAACAAGTTTTGATTCAAGAATTTAAGAGCTAGATCGCGTAGGAGCAAGTAAGAGCGCTAGGTATTTATTCTATTCTTATTTAACTTTTTAACCATGTAACAATTAATTTATGATGTGACTCTAGGGTTTCATAAATTCAGAATATTAATGTTATTTGATGATGATTGAATGATAGTAGGATTGATTAGGGTCATGTTCATGCAATTGGTTAGGTTAGATTTGCGTTAAAACTTGATTTAGGGTTGAGCAGAATTTTAGGTCGTGTTCAACAACTGATATCTAGATGATAAAAACGTGTATTGACATGTTTCTTGATCCTATGAATAAGCCAAAAGAGTTTACTTTCCAGAAAATCCAGCCTCGAAAGTTTTTAAAGTCGGAAAGTCATTCAAATGTTGGTTGCACTAAAAGTTGTCAAAACAGTAAATACGGGTCAGATTTAGATCATGTTTAGGAGGGTAAAACCCTAACTTAAAATTCGGATTAAACTTAGCCCTTCTACAGTAGTTAAGTTTCATATGTATATAAAGAAAACCCAGAAGGATACCTTCTAATTGTATGTCTAAGTATGGTTAATAAGTCCAAACCTTTTAGTGTGCAACCAGATCCGAATTAGGATTTTTTGAAGTTTGATTTTCTTAGGAGTACTTGTGCATGTAAATGGCTTTTGGGAATCCAATGTTAGTTAGAGGACACATAAAAGAACATAGATGATTTTTGGTATAATTTATAAATGTCATTAAGTAAGGGTTTTAGGTACGTAAAGAGACACTAAAATTATGCAATTCTGAGTTAATTGTAAGTAGCTAGTGTAAAGTGTTAATAAGATGGTTAAGGTTGGGCATGGTGTCGGGGTGACCCATGTTGGTTAACTAAACCCTTATACATCCATCATATGTGTGTTACATGGACTTGAGCTTTTAGCTTGGTCGCGTGTAACCGTGTTTATTCATTTGTATAGTTGCGTGTAGAGATTTGGAAGCTGTGGTTGAGTATCCAGGTGAGTTTCATAGCCCCACTTTTCTTATGATTTATTAGGGTGGATGTGACAACCATAACTTGAGCAGGTTGGTCAAACCATAGTGTTGACCTAAATGCATCTGTTGCAATGTATGGTTATGTGATTATACGTGTTTATATGTATTTTTTTTTTTGTTGTGGGTTATGTGAGATTTAGTTATATCTATCATTGAGCGTGATCGTCTTATTGGGATTGGATTTGTGTTGAATTTTGTGAAATGAAAAGTATTTTTGGAAAGTTAATTATTTTTAAAAGTCTAGTCAATTGCGTTTAAGTTATTTGTGAAGTGTTTGTGGATTTGAAGCTAGCAATCAGGTGAGTTTCATAGTCCCATTTTTAAATGTCTTTACATTTTGGGATGAAAATGATGCTTGTGATCTAAAGATGTTTTGAATGCTGTGATTATGTGGTTAATGGTGTATGGACAATATGTTACTGTTATATGACTTATTGTTGCATGTTGAATGTGATATTGGTGTTATCGTCTACTCATGTAGGCAAGACTTGGGATTTATCCCGAGTGGTAATGTGGTGTTATCGTCTACTTATGTAGGCAAGATCCTTGGAGCTGATCAACTCCTTGTGATATTGTGTTATCGGTACCAAGAGTTTGGAATTGGGTATTGGATCCTTTCCATGACTATTAGTGGATCGGGGGTAACGTTCCTACCCAGTATGTGTATGGTTTAATTGTGATATGGTGAATCTGATTTGCATGCTTGCATAAGTTCACGTTAGTTGTCCAAATGACTTTTTGATAATCACAGTAATTGTGTTAAAGTTTTATTGTTGTCTTAAACCTATGACTCTCACCAACCATTGTGTTGACGTTTTAAGCATCATTTTCAGGTGAGCTTAATGGTGCTAAGATAGAACGAAGTGGCTAGAAGAGACCGTAGGATGCTTGGAGTTATTTATGCTTTCTGTTTGAATTGTTTGGTTTATGTTTTTGCATGTCATTTATTGACGAGACCTCTTTCTCATTAATAAAGACACCATTAGGTTTTGGGTATTGTTATGACACTTTGTGTCTTTGCTTTACTTTAGTTTTCATTTTAGTATTCTCTATATAGACACCATGTGTTGTGATGATATCCATTCTTGTTTACGCCTCGCGTTTCCGCCTTGGCGGGGTGTGACAGATTGGTATCAGAGCCTATGGTTATAGAGAACTAGGTGGTTGAGCCTAGACTATAGCTTAAGGGTCCCTCATATAGTTGCATTTTAGGGCATAAGTGTTTGTGTACGTATATACCGTATGTTCCCGCTACCTAAAAGCTTTGAAATTCTTTCTATTTTGAATTACTACTATATAATATGAAATATATACTTTTTCATTATGGGGATCTAATAGTATATACCCCTTTGTTATTGTTTTAGTCATGTCTTCCCCTACCCCTAGGAGATATCGTTGGGAGATTGTTTACCTCACTGGACCCGCGGAGTTGGGTGACTTTTGAGAGAGAAAAGTCAAACCCAAGCGAGGCCCAACATAAGTTTATTTCATTTTCTACCTCGATGCGTTGCTATAATCGAGGATTGCTTTTATATTTTGGGTCACGATGTGACTTCTGTTTCGTTTGGTCGATTGGGATTTTATGGTTCGTTAGATGGATTATCATGTTTGAGTTATATTTGGATTATTATTAAGTGCTATGTGGTAGATGTGTGTTATCATTGAGATGTGTGGTCTTGGAAGTAAGTATACGTGTGCAAAAGGTGCAATTATAATTATGGTCGCGAACATAATTATAAAGGTGTCACACACGTGGACTTGTGACTTTGATTGCATTGATCATTGTTGCTTGTATGTATTACGTAAGGATGTAAGGTTGGATAGCTATGTGGATAGTAGTGTAGATGTGATGTGAGATCCTGTTGAGGATGGTTGTATGGTTAGAGAATTCTTCTCTTAACCCTTTGAGCGATTATAAAGGATCGAGTTGAGTAGATGGTGAGGTTTCCTTTCATCTATCGGTTGCGGATACATCGGATACCTGTTGATATTGTCGTCGTGATTCTTAAGTTGGTTCATTAGCTTGTTGTTCGTTGAGATATCCAACGCTCGTGTTGGTATTCTTTTAGTTGTCATCATAGAACTAGTGTTCTATGTTCTCCGTTCGGCGTTTTGATTGGTTTCTTTGTCTTAAGGTGACGATACTTTTTGGTTTGGTTCTATGACCGTTGGTATGGATGAGTTCTTATGGTTGTTTGTTTTGCAAGAGTTCATGTCGTGTTCGTTTTCAAGTAAATTAACATTTTGGTATTGGAATCCTTAAGGTATTTTGGGAGTCTATTTTGCTATCATGATGTCTTTTGTTGTGAGTCATAAATTCCTTTTCAAAGTAATTTTGTTATAGTCAATATCATATCGTTTAGCTGTTAAAAAAAATATCGGTTTTGGTACAAAGGTTCTTAATCTTTTAATTAATGGGTCATAGTACGTGGTAATATTCATTGGGTGTTTCTAGCATCATTGATGCGTTTGTTAGGTCTGCAATTCGTTTATTATGTCAATTTTTTTTATATTCGGTTGTTTCTTCTTTTGGGATTGTGTGATTTTTAGGTCCATACCAATTGGTGCATGTGAAGTTTGGAATTTCTTCATGGCATGGTTCTAGAGTTGATGGTAGGTCATATCTTCTGAGTGGTGCGATTGATGGTAGTGAAGCGAATAGAATTATTAGCGATTTCAAGTTAGAATTTGAGAATTCTCGTTTTACTTAGTACCTCTTAGTTATGGGAGCGTTGATGTAGCCGTATGAGAGAATTGGTTGTTGAGGCATAAGGCTGGGATGGCATGCCACAAGGAGGTAGTTAAAATACCTTAGTGAGCTAAAAAGTGTTTAAGGTTCGTAAGGAAACGAACTAAAGAGGATGCGAGGTCTCGTAGGAGTACCAAAGCATATGAGTCAAGATTTAGTGATACTTTAGTAGTATGTGAGCTTCTCGAAGTGTTTCTCATGATTTAGTGGGTTTTACCCTTCGTCGTAGAATAGGATTTTGTATGGAATTATTACAAGGAGCGACGTCGATTTGCGAAGGCTCGTGTCGTTTGACGTTTTTAGAAAGGCAAGAGGTGTGGAACGATTGCATGAGTTGCAAGGTGAGGATTAGTTCGAATGGTAACTTGTTGTGGGAAGTGTCTGTATTGCTTGGTAGGAAGAAAGGTGGGTAGTTTGGAATGTGCATAGATTATCTTGAGAAGAGTGAGATAGAAAATTCGTATGTGATGTCACCAATGGAGAGTGCACGGGGATGACGTAGCTAAGGCTGTTTTTTTTTAGCCAATCGTTGAATGCGTTTGTTAGGACAGAGGTTGCTTCTTCTTGTAGACGTTTTACAGTCGGTTGATTTTTTTTCTTTTTTTTTGGAATCGTTGTGTGATATTTTGCGGTCGATACAATTGTGCAGTGAAGTTTGAAATTCCTCATGGCGTGGTGCTAGATTTAATGTTAGGACGTATCTTCTGGGTGGTGCGATTAATGGTAGCGAAGCGAATGGAATTATTCGCGATCCCCCCCCCCAAAGTTGGAAATAGCGAGTTCTGTTTTATTTTCTTGATTTAGTACCTAGAGTTATGAGAGTGTTTATGTGGTCGTAGGTAGAGAATTGGTTGTTGAGGACATAAGGCTGTGATGGTTATGCCTCGGAGGTAGTAGTTAAATGCTTTGGTAATTTAGAAAGTGTTAAGGTTCGTGGAGAAAACGAAACTAAGGAGGATACGAGGCTCTCGTAGGTGTACCAAGGAGATGAGTTGAGATTATGTGATATCTTTGTAGTTATGTGGCCCTTAAAGTGTTCCTAAGGAATTAGTAGGTTTTCCCTCGTCGTAGATAGGATTTCATATGGAATTAAATTATAAGGGAGCACGCGATTGCGAAGGCTCGTGTCATTTGACGTCTTTAGAAAGGCAAGAGGTGTGGAATGATTGCTAGGTGTTGTAGGTGAGGGTGGTTCGAATTGGTAACTTGTTGTGGAAAGCTGTTCTGTATTGCTTGGTAGGAAGAAAGGTGGGTAGTTTGGAATGTGCATAGATTATCTCGAGAAGAGTGAGATAGAAAATTCGTATGTGATGTCACCAATGGAGGGTGCATGGGGATGACGTAGCTAAGACTGTTTTTAGGATGCGTAATAGATACGTTGAAGTTTACAGCTATGCCTTTTGGGTTAACCAATGCACTAGCGGTTTTCATAGAGTTAATGAGCCGGGTGTGCATGGCCGTATATAGACAAGTTAGTTAACGTATATATACAGACGATATTTTAAACCGACCCGAAGTCTAAAGAGGAGTACGAGTCGCACGTGAAGATGATCGTGGAGTCACTGAAGGAAGAGAAGATGTACTTGAAGTTTTCCAACAACGTAGAAGCGGAGCAAAGGATGGGAGAAGTATTAGATGTAGAAGGAATCAAATGGGTAATGAGCCAATCTTGGCATTGCCGGAAGAAGCAGGCGATTTCATAGTATATTATGACGCGCGAAGCAAGGATTTGGAAGCATGCTTGGAAAAAGGGAGAAGGTGATTGCTTGTACGTCGCAACAACTGAAGGTTCTTATGAAGGATTGTATGACTAACGTGGTAGGTTTTGACTTATAATGCTAGAGGCATTAAGTAAATGAGACATGGAGAGTAATCTATATAGATCATGAATGTCTCCATCACACTTTCAATCGGAAGGATTGAACATGAGGCAAAGATGTTGGATGGATGTTATTTAGTGAGTTTAATTTCGAGGCCAAGTACCATCTGGGAAAGGCAAATGTAGATGTTGTACCGTGGAGTAGGAGGAAGGAGTGAAGCTAAGAATGAGTTCGAGATAGATATACGACGATCCGATCTAGGTTTGAGAAAAGGATGTTGGTGGCATAAGATAAGATGTCCAAAGCAAAGAACGCGTCAACATAAGATGTTGCGTGGCTTGGACCAACGAGTGTGAAAAGAGATGGAGAGTGGTTCATATTGGTTAGACAAGGTTCGGACCTCCATTTGGAGAGATATAAGGACCTTGGCTATTGAAGATGCATATACGACAAAGTATTCTGTAGGTCTTTAGATCATTCGATTAACACAAGAACACACAAGATTAGACTTTAAATTGACTTGTATTAAAGAAAAACAAAGAACAATGGTGTGGCAACAAAACACACAAAAATGAGACTCTAAATATCTAAGTTGCTTTTTTTTAAAAATGAAAATAAAATGGCTTTATATAGCCTCTCTAGGGCCTTGGCCTTTGGGCTATGATGGGCTTTTTCATTAATGGCCCGTTTACATAATATTACACGCTTAAACGAGCTAGACTTTTGTCTTGTATCTTCGAGTGACCGAAGCTTCTTTGTTCGGGTCCATTTATGTGATCCTAACAATCTCCCCCTAGATGAGGTCATGAGAAGTTGTTTGAAGCTCACTCGTGCTTGTCTCTTTAATTGATACATTTTAAGTCCATTCTAGATCAAAACCATTCACAAGTTTCATACTTTTGATCGGGGGAGAAAATATGACTTAAACATGTAAAACAGATAATTAATGATTCGATTGATTCTAAAATAAAGGATTGCTGCTATTAAGGGTTATAGAGGAGGAAGTGGGGGATGAGTTAGAATGAAGAGTTTATGCCCCTATTTATACTTGAAATAAGCTTGGAGGCCAAGGGATACTTTGTGACCTGGTTAGGACATGTATGAGGTCTAGAGGGTGATGAGGAGAAGCTATGTGATGAGTTGCTAGAGCTAGAAACTAGCTTGAAGTGGTGTTTGGGCTCTTATGGTGCCGCAGCTAAAAAGAGAGACAAAGGGGTAATGTGGCTCATTTTTGTACCAAGAAATGAACTAGATATTTATGAGAGGTGCTTGTAAGCAGCTTAGGGATGGAGGTGTTTATCATTGAGGTGCTTGGTTGCAAGAAAAACTTTCAAAATGGGTCAAATTGCAAGGATTTTGGGTTACGGGTACATTAGGGCTCGTTTAGGGTTTTTAAGCTTAGAATTCAAGTACATTTGTGTTATAAGCATGGATTAATGATCACAAGGTTTGTAATAAGGGTAATAAAAAAACAAAAAAAAAAACAAAAAACAAAAAAATAAAAAAAAAAAAAAAAAATAAAAAAAAAAAAAAAAAAAAAAAAAAAACTGGGTTATTATCACAAGATGTGATAGGTGGTTTGGGTTTTCAAAATGGGTGGGAAAATGGGTAAACGGGTTCCATAGTTTGAAAATTAGGGTTCATTTAGGGGTGTTCATAGCTTTAATTCTTGTACATTGTTGTTAATAATGGTGAAATGAAGATGAAATGTGATTGATAAGGTTGTAATTTATGTTATTATAACTTAAGTGAGTGTTGGTTTAGGTTTGTGATGGATAAAAATCAAGAAACGGGTTATGGTTTAGAAACTAGCTCGGTTTTAGGTTTTAGGGTTTTGAATTAGGGTTTTGAGTGTAAAAATATGTGTGAGAGCTTATGAGTAGAATTGCAAAGGCTCGTGTCGTTTGACGTCTTTAGAAAGGCAAGAGGTGTGGAATGGTTGCAGGAGTTGCAAGGTGAGGGTTAGCTCGAATGGTAACTTGTGGGTGGGATGTGTTTGTATTATTCAATTAATTGATTGAAAGGTAGGAGGTAGTTTAGGGATGGTGCCTGGATTTACCCGCAGTAGAAGTGGGAAAGAATATCTGGAGGATATTGTTGTTCACAGGTACAAGTGTGAGTAGGGGATACGGATTGCGATTTGGCTATAGTCAATGGACTGACTAAGTCATCCCATTCCTAGCTATGTTTAGGACAAGTATGGTAGATTTTGGAGGTAATTGGAATACTCACTTTCGTGAGATAAGTTTTTTCCTAAGGTGGGGATTTTCATTTGGGTTATGGATTGATCATTTTAGAAGCTTGGTAGGGAAAGGAATGTAGAGTTTAGCTTTATGGGCCGTAACTGGAAAGGAGAGTGAGTTTTAAAATGGATCACATTTGGTACAATAAACAATCAAACAAGATAGTGGTAATACCTGAAAGGATTGTGGTAGCAAATTTTTGACAGAGGTTTGCTTGGTAGTTCTTGAGAACTTTTGAATTATTGCTAGTAGGATATGGAGTGGTTGAATAGGTACTCTCCTTGGTCGAGTGCTGTATTTTGGAAAGAAAGACAAGTTAGAACCGCATGTTTTATAGGACATTTAAGGATCCTTGGATGGATTTAATTGGGACTATAATGCGGTTGAGAATTTCTTGTTTATGAGCTAAGTCTAGGAATTGGATAGGGATGGTCTTTAGGACTTCAGGTAAACTGAAGTATCCATACTTGTTCGTTGAGCAAGGAATACTTGGGAGTTTTAGTTGAAATTGGGTCGTAAGGTTTCTTGTAGACTAGTGCCTTTAGATGTGGTTGTTGATTATTTGGTTAAGTTATTTTATGAATAAAGTCATAAGTCGAGCCGATTTTTTAAAAAACGTTGGGTTTTGATAACAACTTATAACTTGAGTTTCAAGACAATGCTTGTTTGAGCAAGTTGCGAGGGACAGGGTTTGTTAACGACTGTTGTTACACCAACTTAAGGGTTTTTGATGAGTTTTCTCGTAGACTGATGGAGGTTCTCTATTGTTGTGGGATGCGTCTTTTCTGTTTGGGGTGGTTGTGTACTAATTGCACCATTTATGTGGGGGTAAGAAAGTCCTTAGCAAGTGGATTCGGATTGTGGAAGTTAGTCGAGATTAAGGTTGACAAGTCTTAGTTTTGTCAAGAAACCGTTCAATGTTGTGCACCTAGAGGTTCATGGAGTTAAAGCGTAATATTTAGTAATTAGTGGAAGTTCATTAGGATTCGAAATAAGCGCTGGTATGCAGTTTAACGTAGGATCGCTGGGATTAAATGAGGTCTAGTGTACTTAGTTGTGTGCTCGTTAGTGCTAATGCCCCTCGAGTAGTTAAATCTCAGGACGAGTTTTTTCTTAAGGTGGGATTATGGTAACACCATGGCTTGAGCAGGTTGGTACAAACCATCATTGTTGACCTATATATTTGTTATTATAGTATGATTAATGGGTATGTATGTTTCTATGTGATTATTGTGTGTTTATTTGAGTTTATGTGGGATATGTGACAAGGTATTGATTATTCAATTCTATTGAGGGTGACCATCTCAATGAAGATTGGGAATGGTGTGAAATTGGTTGAGTTCATTTCGTTCCCTTTTGATTGACAAGGAAATGATTATGAGATTTTAGCATTTGGTGATTAATGTGTAGTAATTTATACGCATAGTATTTTTGGGTTGGTAATGTAAGTTAAGTTTAGGTTTTAGAGGTTAAGTTAAGAAAAAATGAGGTTATTTAATGGAGAAACTTTTTTTAATCATTATTGTGATTATGGAATGGATTTAGTATTTTGAGAGAATTGTTTGAGTTTTTCAAGTCGAAACTTTTTAGTGGTTACATTCTGACTACAGAAATTGACACTGTTTAGTAAGTGTGTTTTTCATATAGGTTATTACTTAGGGGTTGAATGAATGTATGAGCTTATGGGGGTATTAATATACACATTGTGGGGTTCAGTGTGAATCTTTTGTGGGAATTATAGATGTAGTTCTTGGGTAATGGCGTTTTGGGTGTGCAAGTTGGGTCAAAACTCTGCATTAGTGAGAAAGTTATAAGTGTTTTTATAATAAAGTAAAGAGTATAATAAGGATATATTGAAGGTGTTAAATGTATGGTAGAGAGTCTTAAATATATAGTATAATGATATTAGTCCTTTCATTAGGGTTGGTTATATTAGATTAAGCGTTTAGACTGTTACGATGGTAAACATGAGCGTTTTATTGTGCTATAAGTTGGTAGAGGAAGGGAGGTTTTTGGTATTGCTTGTAGCGGCTAACAAACGAACAGGTGATCTTCGTTTCTTCGTCACTCTTTGCATGAGTGTATAGCCCCTATCTTTTCTAAGTTTTTTCATTAGGGTGGAAACGATGCTGAGTATGTGATGTTTTATTAATGTGATATTGAATGGCTTGAGCTCTAAAAATGCATGTGCTATGTAGTCTATTACTTGCTATGTGTTGGTATTGAATTGACAAGTGGAGCAGGGTTGGTTGGTTCATGGGATGTTCCTTCCCCTATTTGGGAGTTGTTCCGAGCTATTTTGAGTTGGAGCTATTTTGTTTGAGTCATATGATTTGGAATTGTGTTGAATGAGATGATGATTTGTAGTATTGATTAGTTCATGATATGCCATGCAACTTGTTTATCTTTATCTCTGAATGTTTAGAGTTGTTTTGATATGTTTTGATGGTGGTGTCTAAAACCTTATATGGACATGCTCACACAACTAGTGTTGAGTGTTTTTGATCGTTTTTCAGGTAAATCAGGTCTATTATGTGATCGAATTGATGTTCGGAGTGTTGCTAGTGAGACCATAGATGCAAAGTTGAAGGATCTATGATTTTGCTATTCGCCGTTTATTTGAGCAATATGTTGATTTGATTCTAGACTTTGTTTTGATATTGTAAGATTGTGTTGGATGGTAATCCGTATCTTTTCATATTTGTCGTTGGATTTGTTTTTGTTTGGATGTTTATCATGACACGTATGTTGTCTTTGCATTTATTACACTATTTTGTATCCTTATAAAGATACCACTGTGCTATGTTATATATCTTTCATGTTAATGGCTCGCTTTCTCGCACCTTGGCGGGGTGGTATGTGACAGATTGGTATTCAGGAGTCATGGTTTTAGAGATCTAGGTGGTTGAGATAGACTATTGCATATGGGGTCCCTATATATAGTTGATCTTTAGGGCTATGGTGTTGTGTACTTATATATCTCGTATGTTCACGCTACTTTAAGCTGCTTGAAATTCTTCTCTTTGAATTACTACTATTATATATGTAAATATATACTTTATTATTATGGGATTAATACTATATATCCCTTTGTTATGTTTTAGTCATGTCTTCCACCTACCCTAGGAGATTATGTAGGGCGATTGTTACATCAATGACCCGCAAAGTTGGGTGATTTTGAGAGAGAAGCTAAAACCCATATAGTGAGGCCCTACAAAGTTTATTTCGTTTAATCACCTCGATGCGTTGCTTTAATAGAGGATTGCTTTTATATTTTGCGGGTCGTGATTGTGACTTATCGGTTCTCGTTTAGTCGATGGGGGATTTTTATGGTTCGTTAGATGGTTATTATGTTTCTGAGTTATATTTGCATTATTATTAAGTCGCTATGTGGGTAGTGTGTGTTATCATTGAGATGTGTGGTCTTGGAAGTAGTACACGTGTGCAAAAGGTTGCTATTATATTTATCGGTCGCAATGCATAATTATAAAGGCAAACTAACAAGTGGACTTGTGAACGTTGATGCATTGATCATTGTTGCTGGTTGTATGTATTATATAAGGATGTAAAGTTTGGATAGTTTGTAAATGTGGTAGTGGTAGATGTGATGTGAGTATCCTGGTGTGGATGGTTATGTGGTTAGAGATGTCCTCGCTTAAAACCGATTTTGGAAATTATTTTTCGGTGGGTTGCATTAGATTGGTAAGGTTCCCTTTATTCATTATCGTTTTGTGGATAATCGGATACACCTGTTGCGTGTGGTTCGGCACGATTTCTTATAGGTTGGTTCGTTAGCCTCGTTGATTACATCAGAGATATCAACGATCGTGTTGGATATTCTTGGGTGTTATTATAGACCTGGTGTTTCATCGTTTTCGTTCGGGGGGGGGGACGTCTTGATTATTTTCCTTTTGTCTAAGGGTGACGATACTTTTTGGTTTGTTCTAAGACTTTGGTATGGATGAGTTTTATGGTTTTTTTGGTTTGCAAATGTGTTCTTGGCGGGTTCGTATTCAAGTAAAATTAAATATTTTGGTTATTGATATTCATTAAGGTATTTTGGGAGTCTTTTTGCTTTCATGAGCCTCGTGTTTTTTTTTTTTCACGATGTCAATAAATTCCTTTTCAAAGTAATTTTGTTGTAGTCAATATCATATCGTTTAGGTGTTAAAAACTTCTTTCGAAAATAAATTATATAAATAAAATGAAGCACATTTGTTTTAACCACCTTTTGATTTCTTTTATATCATCATAATTAAAATAAGTTTATGAAAATTTTATTTAAATTTATTTTTACACTTAAAATTATTTGCATTATTAACTAAGGTGATTTTATTGTTTTAAAATGATTGGTATAAGGTTATGAGAGAAAGTTTCCTTGGGAAAAAAAATCGGTTTTGGTACAAAGATTCTTAATCTTTTAATTAATGGGTCGTGGTACGTGGTATCATTCATTGGGTGTTTGTAGCATCGTTGATGCGTTTGTAAGGTCTGAGTTTCATTCGTTATGTCGATGTTTATATTCGTGTTGTTTCTTCTTTTGGGATTGTGTGATTTTTTTTGGGTCCATACCAATTGGTGCATGTGAAGTCTGGTGTTTCTTCATGGCGTGGTTCTAGAGATGATGGTAGGACATATCTTCTGAGTGGTGCGATTGATGGTAGCAAAGCGAATGGAATTATTTGCGATTCCAAGATGGAATTAGAGAAGTTCTTGTTTTACTTTTGATTTAGTACCTCTTAGTTATGAGAGTGTGATGTAGTCGTAGGGTAAACGGGTCATAGTTTGAAATTAGGGTTCATTTAGGGTTTTCTAGCTTTAATTCTTGTACATTGTTGTTAATAATGGTGAAATGAAGATGAAATGTGATTGATAAGGTTGTAATTTATGTTATTATAACTTAAGTGAGTGTTGGTTTAGGTTTGTGATGGATAAAAATCAAGAAACGGGTTATGGTTTAGAAACTAGCTCGGTTTTAGGTTTTAGGGTTTTGAATTAGGGTTTTGAGTGTAAAAATATGTGTGAGAGCTTATGAGTAGAATTGCAAAGGCTCGTGTCGTTTGACGTCTTTAGAAAGGCAAGAGGTGTGGAATGGTTGCAGGAGTTGCAAGGTGAGGGTTAGCTCGAATGGTAACTTGTTGTGGGAAGTGTCTGTATTGCTTGATAGGAAGGAAGGGGGTAGTTTAGGATGTGCCTGGATTATCTCGAGTAGAAGTGGGAAAGCATAACTGAGGATATTGTTGTCAAGTTACCAAGTGTGAGTAGTGGATACGATTGCGATTTGGCTGTAGTCAATGGACTGACTAAGTCATCCCATTCCTAGCTATGTTTAGGACAAGTATGGTAGATTTTGGAGGTAATTGGAATACTCACTTTCGTGAGATGAGTTTTTCCCTAAGGTGGGGATTATCATTCGGGTATGGATGTGCTTCATTTGAAGCATGGTATGGAAAGGAATGTAGGTTACCGCTTTATGGGCCGTAACTGGAGAGAGTGAGTTAAATGGATCGAATTTGGTACAAGAAACAACCAACAAGATAGTGGTAATACAAGAAAGGCTTGAGGTAGCCAAATTTTCGAAAGAGTTAGCTTGGTAGTCGTGAGAAACTTTTGAATTAATGCTAGTAGGATATGGGTGGTTGAAGGTCTCACCTTGGAGAGGTGCAGTATGTTTGGAAAGAAAGACAAGTTAGAACCGAGTTATATAGGACCATTTGAGATCCTTGGATGGATTGGGACTATAGTTCGGTTGAGAATTTCTGTCTTATGAGCTAAGTATCGGGAATTGGATAGGGAGGTCTTTAGGACTTCAGGTAAACTGAGTATCCATACTTGTTCGTTGAGCAAGGAATACTTGGGAGTTTTAGTTGAAATTGGGTACGTAAGGTTTCTTGTAGACCTTAGTATGCCTTTAGATGTGTTTGTGATTTTGGTTAAAGTTATTTTATGAATAAAGTCAAAGTCGAGCCGATTTTTTAAAAACGTTGGGTTTTGTAACAACTTATAACTTAGTTTCAAGACAGTTCTTGTTTGATGAGTTGCGAGACCGGGTTGTAAACGACGTTGTTACACAACTTAAGGATTTTGATGAGTTTTCTCGATGACGAGCGAGGTTCATGTAGTGGGATGCTTCTTTTCGTTTGGGGTTGTTGTGTTACTAATTGCACCCTTGTGGGGGTAAGCAAAGTCATTAGCAGTTGGATTCGGATTGTGGAAGTTAGTCGAGATTAAGGTTGACAAGACTCTTTGTTTTGTCAAGAAACCGTTAATGTTGTGCACCTAGAGGTCATGAGTAAAAGCGTAATATAATAGTATTAGTGGAAGTTCATTAGGATTCGAAGCGTGGTCCTGAGTTTACTTGGGATCGCAGGGATTAAATGAGGTCTAAGTGTCCTTAGTTGTTTGTCGATAGTGCTAATGCCTCGAGTAGTTAAATCTCGGGACGAGATTTTCTCAAGGTGGGGATAATGTAATAAACCGTGGCTTGAGCAGGTTGGTCAAACCATAGTGTTAATTGTAAGTGGTTATGAGTTTTAATGAGGAATTAGGGCTTGAATTATGTGTTTTGATGTTTAATTAATGAGCAGAATTTAGGTCAAATTGTTGGGCGAATATCTCTATGATGGAGAATACAAACAACATGATTCTTTTTTTTAAACTGTATCTTTTTGAATCTTCTTTCCAAAAAATCTAGCCTCGAAGGTTTTTATGGTGGGGAAGGGGGTCAAATGTTGTTTACAAGACTCATTGTCAAAACTGTGTTTTCAGACGAATTTTGATTCAACTTAAGTGAGGTGAAAACCCTACTTAAGAAGTTTTTTAAATTAAGACTTTTTACATAAAGTAACTTTCATATGTCTATTAAGAAACCCCAAAAGGGCTAAGGTTAAAATTGATTTTAAGTTCGGTTTTTAAGTCGAAACTTTTTAGTGTGCAATCAGATCCGAAATTAACCAGTTTGTAAGTTTGATTTTCAAAGGTATACTTAGGGGTTGAATGAATGCATGAGCTTCTGGGGAAACTTAATATACACATGTGGGGTCATGTGTGAATTTTTGTGGGAATTATAGATGCGTTTTGATATGGGTTTTGGGTCGTGCAAGTTGGGTCAAAATTCTGCATTAGAGCAGAAAGTTATAAGTGTTTAAAATAAAAGTAAAGAGTAAATAAAAGATATAATGAAGGTATAAAATGATGGTAGAGAGTCTTTACATATAGTATAGATGATATTAGTCCATCATTAGGGTTGTTATATTGGATTAAGCGTTTAGCTTACCGATGGTAACATGAGCTTTTATTGTGTATAGTTGTTAAGGAAGGAGTTTGAATTGCTTGTAGCTGCACGAACAGGTGAGTGTCATAGCCCCTATCTTTTCTAAGATTTTTCATTGGGGTGGAAACGATGCTTGAGTATGTGATGTTTTATTACTGTGATATTTGATGGTTGAGCTTAAAAATGCATGTGCTATGTGGCTATTACTTGCTATGTGTTGAATTGAATTGACAAGTGGAGCCGGGTTGGCTTGGATCGTGGGATCGTTCCTTCCCCACTTGGGTTGAGCCGAGCTATTTTTGAGTTGAGCTATTTTGTTTGAGTTATATTGATTTGAATTGTGTTGAATTGAGCTGATTGATTTGTAGTATGTGATAGTTCATGATATGCCATGCAACTGTTTATCTTTATCACAGTAATGTTGGAATTGTTTTGAAATGTTTTGAGGTTGGTGTCTAAAACCTATGGCATCTCACCAACCTAGTGTTGACGTGTTTTAGCATCGTTTTCAGGTAACTCAGGTGATCGAAATTGATGTTAGGAGAGTTGCTAGTGAGACCATAGATGCAAGTTGAAGATCTATGATTTTGCTATGCCGTTTTATTTGAGCAATATGTTGATTTGATTTCTAGACTTTGTTTTGATATTGTAAGACTTGTATGGATGGTAATCCTTATCATTCATATTTGGTCGTTGGATATTTTTTTTGTTGGATGTTATCATGACACGTTGTGTCTTTGCATTTATTACACTATTTAGTATTCCTCTATAAAGATACCATGTGCTATGTTAATATCTTTCATGTTATGCCTCGCGTTTCCGCCTTGGCGGGGTGTGACAGATTGGTATTCAGAGCCAAGGTTATAGAGAATTAGGTGGTTGAACCTAGACTATAACCTAGGAGTCCTGGAAGTAGATGCATTTAGGGCATAAGTGTTTGTGTACGTATATACTGTATGTTCCCGCTATCTATAAGCTTGAAATTCTCTCTATTTTTGATTTACTACTATATAATATAAAATATATACTTTTTCATTATGGGGATCTAATAGTATATACCCCTTTGTTATTCTTTTAGTCATGTCTTCCCCTACCCTTAGGAGATATCGTTGGGAGATTGTTTACCTCAATGGACCCGCGAAGTTGGGTGACTTTTGAGAGAGAAAAGTCAAACCCAAGTGAGGCCCAACATAAGTTTATTTCGTTTCCTACCTCGATGCGTTGCTATAATCGAGGATTGCTTTTATATTTTGGGTCGCGATGTGACTTCTGTTTCGTTTAGTCGATTGGGATTTTATGGTTCGTTAGATGGATTATTATGTTTGAGTTATATTTGCATTATTATTAAGTGCTATGTGGTAGATGTGTGTTATCATTGAGATGTGTGGTCTTGGAAGTAAGTACACGTGTGCAAAAGGTGCAATTATAATTATGGTCGCGAACATAATTATAAAGGCAACACACACGTGGACTTGTGACGTTGATTGCATTGATCATTGTTGCTTGTATGTATTATATAAGGATGTAAGTTTGGATAGTTATGTAAATGGTAGTGTAGATGTGATGTGAGATCCTGTTGAGGATGGTTATGTGGTTAGAGAAGTCCTCTCTTAACCGATTTGGCAATTATATTAGGTGGGTTGCATAGATGGTAAGGTTCCCTTTCATCTATCGTTTGTGGATACATCGGATACCTGTTGGTGTGGTCGTCACGATTCTTAAGTTGGTTCGTTAGCTCGTTGATTCGTCGAGATATCCAACGCTCGTGTTGGTATTCTAGGGTGTTATCATAGAACTGGTGTTCTACGTTCTCCGTTCGACGTTTTGATTGTTTTCCTTTTGTCTAAGGGTGACGATACTTTTTGGTTTGGTTCTAAGACCTTTGGTATGGATGAGTTTTATGGTTTGTTTGGTTTGCAAGAGTTCTTGTCGTGTTCGTTTTCAAGTAAATTAATAATATGGTATTGGAATTCTTAAGGTATTTTGGGAGTCTATTTTGCTATCATGACGTCTCGTGTTACGAGTCATAAATTCCTTTTCAAAGTAATTTTGTTGTAGTCGATATCATATTATTTAGGTGTTAAAAAAAAAACTTCTTTCGAAAATAAATTATATAAATAAAATGCAACACATTTGTTTTAACCATCTTTTGATTTCTTTTATAAAATCATAATTAAAATAAGTTTATGAAAATTTTATTTAAATTTATTTTTACACTTAAAATTATTGGCATTACTAACTAAGGCGATTCTATTGCTTTAAAATGATTGGTATAAGGTTATGAGGGAAAGTTTCCTTGGGTAAAAAGTCGGTTTTGGTACAAAGGTTCTGACGAGTGAGGTTCTATTAGTGGATGTTTCTTTTCGTTTGGGGTTGTTGTGTTGCTAATTGCACCCTTGTGGGGGTAAGAAAAGTCATTAGCAATTGGATTCGGTTTGTGAAAGTTTGTCGAGATTAAGGTTGACAAGACTCTTTGTTTTGTCAAGGAACCGTTGAGTTTGTGGACCGAGAGGTCAAGAGTTTAAAGCGTAGTAAGATAGTGTTAGTACAATTTCGTTGGAATTCGAAGCGTGGCCCTGAGTTTACTTGGGAACGCAAGGATCAAATGAGGTCTAAGTGTCCTCAGTTGTTTGTCGATAGTGATATTGCCTCGAGTAGTTAAATCTCGGGACGAGATTTTCTAAAGGTGGGGATAATGTAACAACCGTGACTTGAGCAGGTTAGTCAAACCATTAGTGTTGACTTATGTGTCTGTTGCAATGTACGGTTTATGTGATTTTATGTGTTATACGTGTTTATATGTGTTTGTGTGGGATATGTGAGATTGGATAATCAATCCATTGAGCGTGATCGTCTCATTAGGATTGGATTTGTGTTAAAATTTGTTGAGTTCATTTCGTTCACTTTTGAGTGACGAGGAAATGGTTATTGAGATTTTAGCGTTTTTGTGTTAAATGTGTAAGTATTTATACGTATACGTATTTTTGTGTTAGTAATTTAAGATAAGTTTAGGTTTTAGAGGTTAAGTTAAGAGAAATGAGTTATTTGATGGAGAAATTTCATTTTTATCACTTATAGTGATAATGGAATTGAATTAGTATTTTGAAAGAATTGTTTTGGTTAATAAGTGGTTGTCTAGGTGATGGATTAAAATGTGAAGCGTGTCATTTGTGAAAGAAATGAGTTTGTTAAAATATGAGAGTTTTTGGTAAACTTTCCATATATAGAAAGTGAATTTGGAAATGAAAAGTTATTTTTAGAAAGCGTAAAACGTAGGTTTTGCGAAAGAAGGTTTTGGAGATAGTTTATGGTTTTTATAAATTATCAAACTTCTAGTTCTTTTAGTAAATAATAAAGAAAAAAAAATTTATGGATGAATAGTAAAAACAGGAATAGTAAAAAAAGGAAAAGAAGTCAAAGTTGGGCTCAAACTTATAGAAAGGGGTTATCCATTAGGCCTATATAAGCAAACCAAGGATTAGAAGATACAGATTTTTTTTCTCCCCCTTCCTCACTTGGTCGAACCGAATCCTCAAGAGAGAAGAAAAAAAAGTTTTTTTTATCAAGTTCTTAAGGTAATCATTCTATCCTAGTTTTAAACTTTTCAATTATCAATGTTATTAAGTAATCTAAACATGATGGATTAAGTTTTAACATAAAATTTAATTATGTTTTCTTAATTATGGTGTTTAGTCACTGTAATCAATGGGGTGAATTAATGCTAACGGTTTCATAATTGTAAGTTGGTTTAGATTTAAATGAGGAATTAGGGCTGAATTATGCGTTTTGGTGTTTAATTAAATGAGCATAAAAAATTTAGGTCATATTAATGGGCGAATATCTCCATGATGGAGAATGCCAAACAACATGATTCCTTGTTTGTTAAACTATAGCTTTTTGAATCTTCTTTCGCATAAAATCAAAGCCTCGAAGTTTTTTATGTCGGGAAGGGTGTCAAATGCTGTTTACAAGACTCGTTGTCAAAACTGTGTTTTTCAGACGAATTTGAGTCAAATTAAGTGAGTGAGTTAACACCCTACTTAAGAAGTGTATTTTATATAATGCCTTTTACAGAACGTACTTTCACATGTCTATTATAGAAAACCCCAAAAGGGCTAAGGCAAAATTATTTTAAGTTGGTTTTTTAAGTCGAAACGTTTTAGTGTGCAATCAGATTCGAAATTGACCAGTTTGTAAGTTTGATTTTCAAAGGTATACTTAGGGGTTTAATGAATGCATGAGCTTCTGGGGAACTAATATACAAACCCCCCCCCAGTGGGGTCATGGTGAATTTTGTGGGAATTATGATGCGTTTTGGTATGGGTTTTGGGTCGTGCAAGTTGGGTCCAAAATTCTGCATTAGAGCAGAAAGTTATAAGTGTTTAAAATAAAAGTAAAGAGTAAATAAAAGATATAATGAATGTGGTAAAATGATGGTAGAGAGTCTTTTACATAAAGTATAGATTGAATAGTCCCGTCATTAGGGTTTTATATTCGATAAGCGTATAGCTTAACGATGTAACAAGAGCTTTTTATTGTGAATATTTGTTAAGGAAGAGAGTTTTGAATTGCTTGTAGCTGCATGAATAAGGTGATTGTCATAGCCCCATCTTTTCTAAGATTTTTCATTGTGGTGGAACCGATGCTTGAGTATAGTGATTTTTATTACTGTGATATTTTGATGGTTGAGCTTAAAAATGCATAGTGCAATGTGGCTATTACTTGCTATGTTGTTGAATTCAATTGACTAAGTAGAGTCGGTTTTGCTGGATCGTAGGATCAATGCCTATCCCCACTTGGTTTGAGCCAAGCCTATTTTTTGAGTTGAACTATTTTTTGTTCGAGTTTATTATTTGAATTGTGGTTGAATTGAGCAAATGATTTGTAGTATGTGATAGTTCCTGATATGCCATGCAACTGTTTACTTTATCACAGAAAGTTGGAGTTTTTAGAATTGTTTTTGAGGTTGGTGTCTAAAAACATGGCATCCTCACAACCTAGTGTTGACGTGTCTTAGCATCGTTATCAGGTAGACTTAGGTTGATCGTAAATGAATGTAGGAGAGTTGCTACTGGAGACCAAAGATGCCAAGTATGAAGAACTAAGATTTGCTATGCCGTTTTTATTGAGCAATATGTTGATTTGATTTCTAGACTTTTGTTTTGATATTGTAAGACATGTAATGGTTGGAATCCATATCCATTCATATTTGGTCGTTGATTTATATTTATTTTGTTGGATGTTATCATGAAACTTGTGTCCTTTGCATTTATTACACTATTTATTATTCCACTATAAAGATACCATGTGCTATTTTAATTATCTTTCATGTTATGCCTCGCGTTTCTGCCTTGGCGGGGTGTGACAATTACTCTTCTTCTTCGTCTGCCAGCTTTTTAAAAGTCTTAGGAGACATACTTCTCATACCAAGATTGTTGATGAGAAAGTCAAGTCGTTCTCGTGCTAAAGGCTTAGGGGGTGTTTCTTTTCTCCACTAATGCCACTTATTAGGTGAGTGGTGGGCCCAAACACCTTAATTCATCTTATTCCATACACACACCAAAACCTCCCTCCATCCATTAAGAGGCATTAGTGGAAAAACCACTTAATTCATATAAAAAAGAAACAAGCCCTTAGTGAAAATGTTTGCCAACTGATACTCTGTTCTGACAAAATACAAAAAACCCCCCCTCCCCCCAAAAAACCCCACACCCACCCTGTTCTCCACTTGCTCCTTGATAAACTGATGTCTGATGTCTATATGCTTGGATTAGGAGTGTTGGACGTTGTTGCAACATAAAGAAATGGCACTTTTATTATCGCAGTACAAAGGTATCTTGTTAAACCCAAGGCCATAGTCAGTTAATTGTGATCTCATCTAAAGTATTTGAGCACCGAACCTACAAGGGAATGTATTCCCGCTCTGACTGGAATATTGGTTTTTGCTCTCTATTTCTTGGACTACCAGCTCCACTCAAATCTATCACCTAATAGCTGCATACTTCCAGACGTACTTCTTCTGGTATATTGGCAACCCGCATGGTTAGCATCTGCAAAAGTTATTAGAGCAATGCAAGAATCCTCGAATACCACAAGACCTATATGGTTCCTGTTAGTATCAAAGATTCGCTTAACCCGCAAGTAATTCTTTTTGGTAAGCTTTGCCTGATACCGGGCACACATGCACACATGCACACAGCAAATGTAAGGTCTGGTCTACTGGATGTGAGATACATAAGGGTGCCAATCATTCCACGATAACATGTAGGATCAATGGCTTTCCCTTGTGGATCTTCATCCAGTTATGGTTTTTTCTCCACCAGTGAGTAATCCTCAGGTCACAATTTCCATACCAAACTTTATTAAGTGATTCAAGAGCATATTTTAATTGGTTTAAAGATGCATCTAGGACACTGAGAATCTACAGTCCAAGAAATAATGATAGTTTCCCTCATCGACATCTTGAATTTGAACACATCATTTTAGAAAATGATTCAACAAGATTAGGTTTATAGTGAGCATAAAAAAGTATCATCGACATAAATTTATACCAGTAATATGTCTTTGCCTTATTCTTGATGAACGAAACCCTAATTTTTAAGGTTAGATGTAACGACGAACGAAACCCCTATTTTTAAGGTTTGGTTTATTCTTGATGGCTGGAAGTAAACCATAATATTTAGGGTTATATTATCTTTAATTATGTAAGTTGTTCTGATTATCATGTAAGTGGGTTATGAGAGATGCAAGTTTTGTTTTGTGAGGGTTTTCAAGTAAAACCCTAGAAGTTGATTCATCGGATCTGTACGGCGCTGGGCTACATTGCTATCAAGGTTATCGCTATTCAATTCTATTGGAATAAAAATAATAGTTGCTGCAATAGATCGGTGATTTGGTTTGGGGCTGATTCGTGTCTTCAAGATTGTTAGGGTCTTCGATCCCTAATTAGTCGTTTGATACTAGAAGCTTGATGTTAGATCAGTTGCTAGTGATATCATGGAGATTCTGTTTCCTCCTTGGAAGTTTGGATACGAGTTGCATTGTAGAGTTCATGCGCACATGGTTTATTTTCGAAGATTGGTCAATTTATGAGTTCTATTACTGCTTTTTGGTTTATGGGTGTTCGTCAAATTCATGGCCATACTATGTCGGATATGAGGCTCAAGTTACATTGATTAATTATCATTTGGTTTATTTCCTATAATATGTGGCCATTTGGAAGTTGGTTGTTTAGCCATTGGAAGTATGTCGTTCTAGTCTGTTTACACTATATGAGATGATGCACTCTAGCTAATATCGTTCCTGGGCTGGTTGAGGCTGGATCAATATTTGTTAGGGTTTGCTACACAACAACAGATGTTGAAGATGTCAATGTGGAAGCGGTGAAAAGAACTCATGGACTATTATGGTTTTTATTTTTATTTTTTTGTTTGTTCTTTGGTAGTCATAAGAATGGTGTGTCATTCTTATGTAGGAAGTAAAGTAGTAGCAATTTTTGTTGCTTGAAAGTGTCCATGTTTGGACTGAGATAAGGGATTTCACCTTTATCCTTTGTACCTTAATGTATCTTTGGTGTAATACAATTTACCGGGGAAACCCTTTACCCCAAAAAAATATACCTTTGCCTTCTCTCCTGATGAATAATGTAGGATCAACGGTGCCTTTTGAGAACTTCTGGGAGAGTAGAAACGATGAGAGCAAATCATACCAAGCCCGTAGAGCTTGTTTCAAATCGTAAAGGGATTTCTTAAGCTTGTACACATGGTTGGGATTCTCTGGATCAACAAACCCATCCGGTTGAGTAACATAGACCTCCTCACGCAATATGCTATTCAAGAACGCGGGCTTCACATCCATTTGATAGACGATCATGTTCATATGAGCAACGAATATAATAAAGATACGGATGGCATCAAGTCTTGGTTATTCACTCGTATAGACAACCACTGTGATTACCAAATAGAAAATAAAGTCAACTAAAATTGTGTGTGAACTTACATTTGTTTATGGTTTTTTTTTAATAATGTCGTGACAGACTAACAATTTTCAATCAAATAATTCTCACTTTTATAATAACGTGCCAAGTAACAAATTTCAATCAAATAATTCTCACTTTTATAAAAGTCAACTTGCAATAATGCATGTGTAATGTATTAATGATTGAAATAATTATCACTCTTAAATTAAACTCCTTTAATATCGATGAACTAAAATTTTAAATGTCAACTTGCAATTATGTGTAGTGTATTAACGATGTTTTGTTATCCGCGTTTTGTTACGATGCGGTTTGCATATCCTTGTCTGCCACAGTTGACGATGATGTTGTTTGGTTGTAGTGATAAGTTAAGAATTAGGAAAATGATATTTCCTCCTATTTGATATGCCTATAAATCCTCCTACTCACGGGATTATGACAAGTGTCAAAATCGACGGTTTAGATGCGGAGAGATAATGAGTGGAGAAAAAACATAAAATATTATTGTGTGTGTAGGAGGATTTGTAGGAATATATTGTAGGAGATAAAACAACACTCAAAGAATTATAAGGTATGGCACTGACGATGACAATAATAAATGTATTTCAGTTTTGATGCGAATAATTGTTAATTCTATTTTTTGATAGGAGTTGACATTCAAAAAAAAAAACGAAGATCATGATAGAACAAACTCACCGAAAGAAAAACAGGAAATGGAAAAGAAGATGGTAAAAGATAATTTGCACCAAATTTACTGTCACGACGTCCTTTCCTATTTCCTATTTTTCTTTAGCTAAGAGTGTTTTGTCAACAATATTCGTGTTATGTCGGTCTGAATGCTAATCGTTAAAAATATACGTTTAAGAATTGGTCTTATCAAGAAAGAAATATATCTAGCATTTTCATCATTCTGTCATATCTTTTTAACATGTTTCGTTAAAAATATACGTTTAAGAATTGGTCTTATCAAGAAAGAAATATATCTAGCATTTTCATCATTACTGTCATATCTTTTTAACATGTTTATGTATTTAGACGATGTATAGGTTAGATTCCTTTCGTGACCCCATGGTCAAGGTTCTCGTAATATTAAATGTCCCTATTAAGTAGGGGCGTCTAACGTGGTTCTTGTCGAAGGCCGGTACTTAATAGGAACAATGATCCTATAGGAAATGTGATCAATGGTCCTGTAAGACCAGGTGTCCCTATAGGGGAATTCAACAGGGTTCTCATCGAAGGTCGATACTTAATAGGTACAACTAATCATGTCCCTATTAAGTAGGGGCGTTCAACGATGTTCTCTTCAAAGGCCGATACTTACATGGAACAAATGATCCTACAAGAAACGTGATCAAGAGGTTGCAAAAATTGTTCTACCCCCTGGTCAAGGTCCTTATAAGACCAGGTGTCCCTATTAAGTAGGGGCATCCTACGGGATTCTCGTCAAAGACCGATACTTAATAGGAACAACTGATCCCACATGAAACGTGATGAAGAGATTGAAAAAGAGGAAACTGATTATAAGATATGATAGTGATGATGATAATGATAAATGCATTTCGATTTTGATCAGAAAATTAGTAAGTCTTTTTCCTGATAGGACATCCCATTCAGATCGACAAAAAGCAAGATCGGTAATAAAATCGACATATACAAAGAGAGATAGAAAACAGAAGAGGACGCGACAAAAGAATTTGCACCAAATTTGTTTTTACGGTATCCTCTTTTGTTTTGCATCTTTCTTTAGCTAAGCACACTTGACCAACAATATTGGCTTTTCATCGGTCTGAATGCTAATAGCTAAAAGAAAATGTGTGAACGAATTTACCTTATCATAAAGGAAATGAATCTATGACTACCATCAGCGCTGTCAGTACCTTTTTTATCGGTACCAATGATCTTTTTTTTGCAAAGGGAAGTGACCGTTTCACCAAATTTGGGACTAACATAAACACAACCCACGGAACACCCGCCATGTTTGCAACCATGGTTTAAGCATGGATGACATACCAAGATACGGGTATCTGCAGGTCGTGGCGCCCAAAAACAGAACTCAAGAAAATCATAATCATGGCCCGCTATTTACAATCCGACAATGTGGAAACAACATGAAACAAACACCATGGCTGCAACCACAATCCTGCCGTGCCAAGACATGTAAATTGGCAAAGACTACTCTTAAGAAACACAATTCCAAAAAATTTGCTAACACACAGAACACTGACAAATGTTTTTATTTAACAACATGTTTAACATGTGTAAAAAAACAAAGTGAAACCGGAACACACATATAATCCACAAAAAGACGATGGAAAAGAGGAGATAAGAACGACATAGTAAACATACTTACACCAATTTTTGTTTTCCGTTATATAGTTAGGCGCAGGTGTGACAATGTGGGAACAACATCAAACAACCGCCATGCCTGCAAGCATAATCCAATTGCGGCTACCCTACCAAGACACGAGTGTCAGCAAACACTGCTCCAGAGAAACACAATTGCAAATTTGTCTTCATCGCCCACTGTTTACTTTAAAGTATCTACAATAACAAAGCAACTAACACATTATAAAAATCATGTCAACTGACCAACATACACAGATAACTCACAAAGAGGTGGTCTAAAAGATGATACTGGGTCATACATGATGAGCAAGTTATTAACCATGTGACAACTTGTATTTTCCAGGCCATTACACGTCTATAAACTCAAAACTATTTACTTTGAATGTTTACAGATTTATTTTTACGTTTAACCGTTAAGTTAAATCGCGTAACCCAAAAAACAACTTTAAACGTAAACCGGCATTAAACAAAATGGGTTTACGTCAAATATGTGTTATAAGATTTTAACGAGCATAATTTATAAGTCAACACGTTTACTTTACAATTTTTACGTAAACCACTTACGTTTCACATTTTGCATACCATGCATGCATGCAACCTTTAATATTTACCACATTTGCATTATACCCTTAATACTTCAACATTATATATTTCAAAATTTAAAAACCTATTTCCCTCCCCCTCCTCTTTTTTTGGCCGGTTATACCACCCCACACAACACCTCATTTTCTTACCTAACTAGCCTTGCTATATTAAGTATGTCCAACATTCTTGTTCCCTTACAACACCACTTATGTGCATAACAAGTCTTATGATAACATGTGAATTACTTACACTCTCAATACCTTACCTAACCACCCCCTTGTTTTAATATACACGACACAAGCAAAGATCAAGACACAGCATTCCTATTTTAGTTTACTAGCTACTATTAAGAGGGACATGAGATTTTAGACCATTCCTTAAGTGTTTTTATAAAAGAAACCATACCTAACTATCACATTCTTCACTACAAAGAAAATTGTATCTCTCCTTTTCTCTTTTGTGGTCTCGGCTCAACACCAACAACATAACAAGATTTGGTTTTGATTTTATACAGGTATATTACAAGGAAGTTAAGGGTTAAGGTCTTTATATATTCAAGTTCTTGGGTTATTAGTGTATAAACCTTGCAAATCTCATCTCATTATCTTGCTAAGGTTCTCATCCTCATCTCTTGATTTCATTTCATACATATATTTTATATCATCACTACATACATGTAAACATATCACCACCATGTTTGTGTAAATTATCTTTCTAAAAAAAACTAGCAAAAATCTTAAATATGTTCTTGAGTAAATATTATGAGTTGGATGTTAAAAATACTGTTCTATAATTAATACACATGTTCTTGATAATTCATATGTCACTTGATGATAATGTGGCTTCGTTGTTAAAAAGGTTGTTCATAAAATTAAACTAGTTAAAGATGTAACATATGTTTATGTTTTTGTATATTTGATGTTCTTGGTAAATTGGTGGAAGGGATTAAATTAGTATGAAGTTGTTGTTTTGTTGAAGAAATGATAAAAATCGGTGGAAGAGACTAGGTTAGTATGAAGTTGTGAATTTGTTGGTGAAATAAAGTGGTAAACTAGGAAATGTAAACTTTCTGTTAAGAATAGTTTTTGGTTTTTTTCGGACAATAGGTCTTGGTTTGAATAACCGAGGGCTTGAAAAATAGAAAGTAGACTTAAATACCTTCGCGTGGATCTAAAATTCATTAAAATCGGACTTAAAACGAGTGAGATATGACTATTTAAAATTTGGGTAAAAACTATTTATTTTTCTAGAAAACCTGCTTTATTAAAAATACTTGCCGACCAGAAACTTCGGTCGCGTTTTGACCCATTTCCTATCCGAGCCGAGGGAATCTCATAAAAGACTTTTTGTAGTACTCAATTTCACCTTTAAAAGTAGTCTCGCACGCGTCGTAAATCTTTGTAACGAAGGAGTTATGGCTTTTTAAAGTTGGACCCGAATCGGAATTTTTAATAAAATTCCAGCAACTATTTTCTTATTACTACTACAAAAAAAGCCATAGAAATTGGTCAAAATAGCCCATAAAAAGTGGTTTTGGAACCACTCTTCGAGGGGGAGTATCTCCATGATCGAAACATATGAAAACCGGTTATGCAACCAGTCTCTATTAGAAGAATCGATACCGGTTCTCTCCCTAAGAATTGGTATCCATATTAAAATAAACACATATTTTTTATTGGAAATGGACATTGGTTCTCCCGCAACATGTCTTTATAAAAAGATCTAACCTGTCTTTATATAGAGTAAAAAGATATGTTTTTATCTCAAAACCTGTCTTTTTTTAATCTATTTTAAAAAAAATGGAATTCTTTAATAAATTCCAAAACTTACAAATTTAACCCACCAAAATAAAAAAATATAAATACAGCAAATATATATAAACTGATTTAGATGGACAAAAAATATAAAAATCAACAAATTAAAGTAAATAAAAACAACTTCAATTCAGCTTAACATAAAGCAAATACAAAATTCAAATCAAATTAAATCACTAGAATTCAACAAATAACCATAAAGAATAACACTAGAATTCAACATATAAAAAAATATTTAATTTTTTTCTAAAAAATATAAAATTTTCATAATTCCAGAATATACAACTAAAGTAAAGTGAATAAGTCTTGATACATGCCAATATAATAACCTAAAACCAGATTATCTGAACTTATTTCTACTTATACAAACTTAGAAACTAGCTTACAGTTCATTATGTAATTCAAAGCATATTTCATTTTTAGGCTGCTTCTATCTAATACAAGTTCACTTTGTGCAGGCCGCTCTTTCTCTTTTAGTGTAATTTTAAATTAGATCATCCAAGTGTGTGAACCTGCAATACAACATGCATCAATTCATTAAAATATATATAGTTGGTATCCCAAGTTATAATAAGCCATACCAAACAGACCCTGAAACTAGATTACAGCAAGCAAACAGATAACAACACAACAAGCAAGCAAGCACATTACAACAGACTCGGGCATGTTGGACACATATGCTCAGTTCTAGATTACAGCAAGCTACTAGATTACAACAAGCAAGAAGATTACAACAAACAGACCTTGCATGTTGGATACATTTGCGTAGTTCTTTATTACAGTAAGCAAGCAAAACACCAAGCAGAAAACCCCCTACCACCCCTGAAACTACTTATCATAAGCAGTTTTAGTAAGCCATACCAAACAGACCCTGTGTAGTTCCAATAAGCAATCCCAAACAACTCCTATAAGAAATGCAAGAGGAAATAGCCAACCTCGAATAAGGATACTGCCAGCTCCCTTTTGCCTTTCAGAATTTCTACTTTCAAGACACAGTGACCTAATGAATTTTGCCACATTAGTCTCCTACCCTGTATTTGCTCAACTAAAACTCTCTAAAACATACCCAATTGTTAAGACGTGGAAACTCATCTCATACATGAAGGGAGCTTTGTCATAGCTTGAGGTGATTGCCAAAAAGACTCATTTATCTCTTTAGATAGCTCTATGTCCTCAAATAGAAATTATAAAGTATTTCAGACCTATTGATCAAATGCCTAAAGTGCTTCTTAATAACACTGGAATAAGGAAAACTTGAGGAGGCAAAAAAGACATAGATACATATCTTAAACATTCCCTCATGCTTGTTGGTGAAATGGCTACCACATTCGACTTTCAACTATAAGTCTATAACAATGACCAGGCATGTTAATAATCATAAAAATATGCATGTTTGCCTAACATAACAGGAGGAAAAAGTTTAGACTTTGAACCTTAGAGATCATAGACTTTGCAGCATCAATTAATGCACTCTTTCCCAATAGAAGCATTTTTGCAAGATCCTTCTTATAGAATGCTTCAAACACATCCTTACCATGTATTACAAAATGAAACATGTATAGATGAAAGCTTTTTGAAGGAAACCAGCAAAGAAAACATAATTGATATCATGCTAGTTTTTGTTTTTACATTACAACCACATATAAGATACATGTATAAATCTGAATAAGACCAAGACTTTATCAAGAGTTCCCTCCAATTCTTCCTCTTATGTACCTTTATTCTCAGCACAAAGTTTCTAATCCATAAAATTTTACAGCCGGTATGAACCTGATTATCCAAAGTTGATTATTTGGCGACTACATAAATCTAAGAATAAGAAGCAAAATATGTTCATCCGAACATTACATCAAAACGTACACGTACTTATAAAGCCTGGCATGACTTCAAGAAACAATTCACGCAAGCCAAGTTAAGTTTTCGGAGCTGCAATACGGGCGTGTCATCCCATTGCAACTTCTAGGACACCCCCAAGTGCAAGACCTTGAGCATTCGTGTTTTGATAGTTGACACGAGCTATAGGAGCTGGGAAGGTGTATCACATCAATAGAGACCTGAAGGTTGCACCATATATTCACTCTCAAAATACCTGCAACCGATCATGTGAATATATCATACATGTAAAGATTGCTGCACTAGTACCCGAGTAATGCACTAACAAGGATTACTTAATATTACTTGTATCAACATACTAAACAAGTATCTAATAAGCAACTCAATCATCAACCAAGAAAACTACTTACCGCACAAGATGTCTGAGTTATATCTTGGACTTCAAGTTCATCTTTTGTGTACCAACCAATATCGTCATTATTCTCTGTAAAAGCATGAACATGTGAGTGAAATTACAATACTGAGAAGAAAAAATAAATAAAAGGTAAAAAGTTACTGAATAGGATAACATTATGAAACATACACTAGAAAGCTGTTAGAGCAAGCACCCAATGAGCATGTATTAATCAAACCATTTCACATGGTTGAAATATTTGACAAAAACACTCAAGTAAATGGCATTGGCTGCTCACCAGTAAACCTTTCATTTGTATTATAAATAGATTATCGATTATATACTTAAGAAAGCAATACTTAGTATATGCATTAACAAGGAACATATAAGAAATTACCAATTCTCTATAACCTTCAGCCTTGCAGAAAGAAGCTCCTAATCTGTAGAGCATAAAAAAGAAGATTAGCTATCAACTGAATGCAGAAAACTCAGAAAAAATAATAAGAAGAAACAAAATTTGTGGTGTTTAGAGCTATTTTTTCAAAGTGCTAATAACAATCCTAATATATAGATAACCAGTTGCTCAAAAGCTAAGAATATAGTTTAGATTGCTGTTAATTTACTCGAAAGTTAGTTCTCTTTGCAAATGTTTTTACCTTATTATCCAAACATGATTCTTTCGACCTTATATAATAAAAAAGGAGAGATAGACATTAGCTAAGTTAACCACTTGAAACTAACTATCACGGCTTTTCTTAAAAAGCAATATAAATAACATTCAAACAATACCTTAAAATACTAAAAGGCTGTGGTAACAAGGGATATATATCTACTCCATTGACACTATCAAGTATCTCATAATCACAACAATACCCCTTAAGAGTGCCGGTACATTGATGTGGGTGAGGGGTCCTGTAATTGGGCAAAATATCAAATTAGTCTAAATTTACCCAAAGAGAATTGTGGTTATATCTATATAAGCTAAATTTATATGAAGAAATAATGTATGAAGTTAGAGATATTATATCTAAGATACAATCACCCATATTATATAGAACCCTATTTAACATTTGATAACATATTCAAAAAATACTAATTTCGGATGTGGATCAAGAACCCTAGTTTCGGATGGCATAAAAGAACATGCAAAGATCTGAGAAAGTAACTGAAACATAATATGAAATCGATGATAAAACTAACTAAAGAACCTGAATTGTAAAGAAATCAACTCGGGATGGTAAAAATATATTGAGCCCAATTAGCAAGGTGGAAGAACTGGAGGTGTGCGGTTGGTGTACGTGTGTGAATTGGTAGAGGGCAAAAGTCTTGTATCTGTGAGTGAAAAACTAAGAGGGGCGGCAGGAATTTGGGAAAATTGATAGGGTTTTGATTTTGGAAAAAGGGGCGGGAGTAGGCAGGAGACTTGAGCGGGATCTAAAAATTTTATTGCGTAAAAAGATTGGTTTGCACCCTAAAAAACTAATTTTTATGCGATTTTTATTATGAAAACCGGTTTTTTCAAGAAAACATATTTCTATCCATTCCCTTCCCATTAGTTTTTTGTAATAGAGATAAGGTTTTACATAACCGATCTTTTTTTTGAGGGGGGGGGGGGTTATAGCCTTTTGTGTAGTAGTGTATAAAAGTGAGCTGTTTGGGTAAATTAAACGGCGTTTTTGGCCGTTTTAGAGTCCGAATAAGCTATAAAGTCCTAAAGAAATGTTATAGTATTTTCTAAATAATTTTCATACGAGTCAGAAGTTTTCAAAAATGTTAAGAAATAAGTGAGTTACGATTTATTAAAGATGAATACTTGGAAATTATTATAAAGTATATGTGCATGAATATAAATAGCGAACTTGAAGTAAAGCTTATTTTGACTTATAAAACTAAAACGCAAACGTGTAGATGGTGATATAAGGTTATAAAAATATATTTACATCATTTCACTTCATTTGTATAATTATAAATCGACCCGTTATTAATTAGGTCGCGTTTGCCTTTTCACTTGATTGATTTATTCTCAAATCACTACCTTTGCTTAAGGTGAGTTTATAGTCCCGCTTTAACTTGTTTACAATTGTTTTACAAATCTCCGGGTGAGATACATTGCTTGTTTTTACTTATGGACGCAGGTACCTTTTAAATTATTACGGATTAGCCTAAGTAGCGATAACCCACTATGCCCTATGTTGAACCGTTAATTACTTTGTGTAAGCGCGAGTGTCATAAATAGATCTATTGGGATTAACATCCCCTTTCGGGTAAGTAGCGCTTACTTGTTTCGGAGTTGCCAAACAAACGGACGTATACCATGTCGGACTTTGGGTGTCTCGGGTTGGACACCTACGAAGGCAACTTTACTTTGCATTGACTTGCATACATAACATTGTTTAGCTTTGGTGTCATGATCTTAGCGCAATCGTAATTACTTTTTATGATATCGTATGTGTTACAATAGTCATACACATGAAATTTTACGGCCACTCTTACTATAAACTTAAACCTATGAACTCACCAACTTTATGTTGACATTTTTAAGCATGTATTTCTTAGGTGCTTAACTCGTAATGACGTTATTGAAGAGCATTGGAATCATCATTCATCAAGACTATTTTTCATGGAATTTATCTTGCACTAAATTATTCTCGTTGTATTAAAACTATGATTTTCTTTTGATGCAATCTCATGGGACCACTTGTTAAAACTTATTTATTTTTAATCGTATTAACGAGGATATCTTTTAAACGACTCATATAGAGGTTGTTCTCTTATATCGTGTGCTTATTTATTATGAAGTAACACCATCGGTTACCTTTTCGCTGCCATATATTTTGGGGGTGTTACAAACCACCACAAGCAGAGTCAGACATATAAAAATTACTATATGAGTTCTGTGTGTGTGACGGTCTAACATACCGAATCATAAGCGAAAACAGCTATTTCAGAAAATATCACACAGTTAGTGAGAGGATTTCACACACCAAACCCACGAAACACTCACCATGGTTGCAACCACATTTAAGGCGTGGCTACCTTACCAAGATACAAGTGTCTGCAGATTGTGGCTTCAGAAAAAACAACCGCAGAAAATCATAACTCAGATTTGGTTTTCACATTAAAAAGTCTATACCAACGCGCATAAGGTTCGCGAAGATAACATACGCATGGAATGGCTGCAACAATACCATTGATACGGATGCCCTGCAAGAATACGCACGTCAACAAACCATACTATAAAGGAATATAATTTTAGAGAATCGAGAACGATGTCTCATTAAGGGCACATGATTAGAGGACCATTGTCCTCAGTTGTTTTCCATCACGAAAGTATTCTTAAGATTCATATCTCGAGTCACGAAGACATAGTTCTGAAAAAAGAATCAATGAGATACACACAATGATATCAATAAGAGAGGGAAATCGTCAACCCACATTAGTTTTACCGGAACACAAAGACATTCCCATGAGGCTCGGGTCTGCAAAGCTAAAGACAAAACCAAACACCGATGTTGGCTGCAACCATAATTAGGTTCAGATTGCCTCACCAAGATATCAACGGTGGTAAATTATGTTCATTGAATGCAGATCACCATCGTTATTACCCTAGATAAAAATTCAGCATGGTTGCCACCACAATCTGAGTGTGGCTGCCATGCCAAGATACCGGAGTCGGTACTCATATCTAACGACCGATGTTATTCCATCACACAATAAGCATCAAACCCCGCCATGGCTGCAAACAACTTTTCAAGATGAATTACCTTGCCTCTATGCATTTATGTTTTTTACCCCATGTCCAATCAAAATGTACACTAAAATCCCAAAAATCATCTAGCATATTGAAAATTAGAAAACATCTAGCAAATCAAACGTGACATGCTACAATTAGCTAGATGATTTTGCATTTCAGTGTACATCTCAAATTGTCCATTAAACTAACCCGAGACCAAAGCAAAACCTTATTACTTATCACTGCAACCAAACAACATCTCTGTCAAATCACAAGAAACACTCGTGGTCGCCTTAATAAGGGAAGCAACACGAAAAAAAGAAAACCCACATGTGAAAGGCAAACCATACATGAAGCAGAATCCGATACTGCACTAATTCATCAAGTGAACAACGCAATAGGTATAAAAAACCCACAACCAATCTAAGGTCATCGTCGTCGACCACATGCTGCCCACGTCACACGCCACAAATGGCGTCAACGAAAGGACTCGTGGTATCATACCCGAGTTATGATTTCACATGTAAAGAGAAGGGTTAATCCGCCATGGCTGCAGTTATAGTAACCTTCCCCGCCACGATGATGCGGATAACCTCGGCCCTAAAGATTATGTGAACACGAACTATATTGGGGCTTCACCATTAACAGTAACAACAATGTAATTATAGCTATATAATATTTCCCAAAGTGAACAACAAACACACCTACAGATTGAGGGTCTTTGTTATCTGTGTATAAATACACTCACACTGCAGGAAAAGAGAAAAATTAATCCGTCATGGCTGCAAATCTAATAACTTGCCCCTCCAAGATGCATATAGCCTCAACTGTATACATTCTGCGAGCACAAACTATATGTCGCTTCACCATTAGAAATAAGAGCAATGTGAAGAGAGCTATGAAAACGTAGGTAAACGGAAGGGTCAACCCACCATGGTTGCAAATGTAATAACCTACCTCGTCAAGATGCGGATAACCTCGACTGTATACATTCTGTGAGCACAAACACTATATCAGATTAAGGCTGCAAAGTTAGCAACTTACCCCACCAACACGCGAATAATCTCAGATGTATGCATTTTTTTGGCAAACTTCATCCGCGCATGCATCGTACGACCGCAACAAATACACAACTCATCACGACAGCTAAAGTGACTTTTATTTCGCATAAAAATTCTACCAGATTAAAGCCAGCATAAAAACTGACCTTTATACCCCAAAAACCACACCACACCATTAACATTAACAAAAATGTAAATAGAAATGATCTCAAATGTATGCAATTGTTTACCAAATTCCACCGATGTACACATCGTACGAACATAACACAACTAAAGTGACTTCTCTCTCAACTCATCACAAAAATCCAACATTCCCAAATACAAACATAGAGAAACGACAACACAATTAAGATCCATTTTAACCATAAAACAATTTAATTAACCCTTAGAAGCAACAAACTAAACAAAAACCACAATCTTTATAGCACATAGAATCCGTATAAATCACAAAAGAGTCAAGCACCATAAAAACAAAAAAAAATACACAAACTTTAACACACCAATTTGATGCGGTGAGTTGCAACGCAGAACTTTTACAACCCTCATAGGTAGTGTACATAACCGTTGTAGTGTAGTATAGGCAAGGCTCGGGGGGGGGGGGGGTTATTATCGTTATCTAGGGAAATAGTTTGGGTAGGCTCGAATTGTATATTCACCAAGGTCTGAGGGTTGAAGCAAAATTATTTTTGTGTTTTTATATTTTTTTAGAAAGCAACTAAATCTCTGGTTTTAAGGGGGTTTTGATTAAAATACTATACTAAACTACTCCTAATTTTGCAAGAAAAGTAAAAGGATGGAAAAACTTGTATGGTTAAACAAACGTGTTTACCTAATCATGCACTACTCCCTAGTTGTCTTCTAAGATTTTATTGCCCGTCACTCTCGTTAATGTAATGTGTAAGTATTTATTAATTCAAACACTTAACTCGGAATCCACCCAAAGGTGATCTAGATATAAAGATCTAATCACAAGTATCCTCTAACCTAACCGCGTTTCCTTAGACATCTATGTTATGCAATCAAATAGCTAGTTTTCTAAAGCCTAACGCGCACACCATTAACAAAAAGCAATAACCAAACATAATTAATTTTAGCCAAACATGTTAATTAAAAGCGAAGAATAATTAATCAAACAACACATAGACATATTGAATGATTAAAAGGGTAAAGGAACATTACTTCAATTAAACATGGAGTATGAGTGAGTACAAAAGGGTTTAGAAACCCTAAAATTTGACCACAATGGCTGCTACAAAGATATCCCTCAATACTCTACGTTTTTCCTTCAAATGCTTTGCAAATGCTAAAACAACAAAAAGAAACGATTAAGTACAATATTTGGGTATATTGGCATGATTTTGGGGGTTAAATGACTCCGAAAAAGTGTATAAAATGACACCTCATCAAATACCCCTACACTTGACTTGGGATTTGCTTGTCCTTAAGCAAATGAGCTTTTCTACCTAGTAAATATCAAAGTCGATGGCATTTAACCTACTCAATAAATATAGTTTATGGCACAACCGGATAGAACTACTAACTAAAAGCACATAAATTATATACTAGCACCTCCCATAAGTGTTTGGATTCTCTCTTTCTCTCGGTGTAATAATAAATTATAACATTGATAGGAAACAGGAAAATGAAACACTCATTACATGTCATAGTATATAGATTACCATATGCTTGATAAAAGATCAAAACCTCTACCACTTTCGCGTAAGCACATAGGAATTACTATCAAAGAGGACTTTTAAAGGGTTGCAACGTTAGATGTAGGGTAAAGGAAACATAGTTAGGGATACGGGGAAATTTTGACTGGCGCCAAACTAATTATCTACAAGAATACATGTAAAAGGCGTTGCTAAGCCAATGCTCGACGAAACTAGGACAAAATACACAACTATACATCAAACTCTTTCTTTTTCTTTTTTCAACTCTTTCTTGACATAAAAATAAGTAAGATGGCAGCCCATATATTCTAACATATTTTTTTCTTTTTTTCATTTTTTATATACACTTTTGCCCATACACTTTTGCCCTGCCATCTGCTGAATATAAATAATAATATACATGACCTGGGGCTTATAGTTGCACCCCTATAATTGATTTTTTTAATAATAAAAAATAAACTAACTAATGACCCGATTTAGAAGGATCAACAAACATGGAGTATATTAAGCCCGTATGGGGGTAATAATTTGATTTTCTTCCTTATTTCTCTATATAATAAAAAACTACCATGAATCATAATCGTCCCAAAATTGTATACACTAATAATAGACTCGAAATAGCAACCATGTAATCAAGTAAACAATTAACTAGGGTTGAACAATGGTGATAACAATAATGTACTAAAAATGAGTACATACAAGGAAGGCTAAGGCAATTTGGGTGTAACATTTTGGTGGGGTGTAAACAATGCTCTTCATTAATAATCCGGAATTTACCGGAAAATTACAAGAACTGCGAAAAGGATAGGCTGAGAGGGGTGTACTAGGGGTATCTTGCACTTAAAATGAGTGCGTAGCAAGGGTGTGGGAGTAGTTATATGATCGAGGAGATCATCATAACCATAACAAACGAAGGCTAAAACAAAGGTTTATCCTAATGCCTCTTATCACTTAGAAAATCCTAATCACATGAATGTGATCTCACTAGCAGTCTCAGGATGAATCGCTAAAGCAAGTTATAGAATCTATAATACTACCGGTACACTCTCATAAGCATTAAAAATGAATGCTTTTATTCTTAAAGATCTAGGGACAAACCTCATATTTTTCGGGTGAAATTTTTGAGTGGTAGGGTTTTGTGTGCTAGTCATATAACTTCTATCCATGAGACGCTTCTATTACTACAGTTTCACCGATATATGCCATATTTTTTTTAAATTTAGGCCAAAATTACCGTCCTAAACTATGTTTCGGTGTATTACACATCTTTTTAAGAACAAAGCAAATGCAAATCAAGGAATAGTTTCTAAGGCTTTTATCACCCCTTACACTTATTTTGAACATGTTAGATATGAGTAAAAGACTCGGTCACCCCGTCTATTTATTGTTTATAATAGTTCGTAGTTTAATAGTTAATCGTATGTCTTTCGGTTTTATGTCGGGTACTAATACCTGGTATTTTGTAAGAACTATATAAGCCTCTTTCAACTTTGGAAGAGGCAAGCTAGTCAATATTCACTTTCACTTTAACACATACACTTTCTCTCTCTAGAAAATCTCTCTATGTGTTTCTCTCTCTAGAAACTAGCCCAATCACAAGAATCATCACCGTGTTATGAATTAAACGATCCTACAGTAAGTTACCCCTAGAACAACCCGTAGAGCCAATCCTTTAGGAACTACACTAATTATTTGTTTCGTTACACCTTTACACCTTAGCCTACTCTGTTAGATTAAGTTTATTTTACAGTTTCTAGTTGCTTAAAGTGTAAAGTTTATATTTCTTGAGTCTTGTGCCTTTTCTATGGTTGGAAGAAATTTGCACATTGCAAATGGAAATGTATATTATAGTCAAAACTCATGTATTTTTACTACCATCACAATTAATGGTACGTCCGAAGAATGAAGAATTATCAAAGGAATTATTCAAAATTATGATGATCGTGAAGATGGTGAAATTACACCAAGTTTCGTAGTATAGGTTTAAAAAAATAAAAAAAATAAGAAAAAATCGCAACAAAAAAAAGAGAAGGAACGTTTGAAGACAATCGTTTCGCAACTACCAAATGAATTATACGAAGGATCGATTATTCATTGATACAAATCGACGATATAGAGTATTGTATAAAGTGGAAGATATCGCCACTTGCCTTGTAAAGTATTTAAAGTATGGGATGTTTGGGAAGTTGACCATTACGGGAATGCCAACTTAGGTTGTTGTTTTTGATCTATGATCCAGACGTTGTAAATAGTTGTGTCTTTATCATGGTAACGGTCAGGAAAAAGTGTGTAGCAACTTGTATTTTAGACTTAATCTATTTGTTTTGTAATTTTTATTTAACAACAATTTATTTCCTGTTGATACAAAAGTTGGACGATCCTTGATTAGGTCCGAATTAGGTGTAATACGGACCTGTGAGGCTCCGGTTCCTGTATCAATTAAGTCTTGATGTATGAGACCTGCGCACTAAGAAAATAAAGCACCGTTAGGCTTACCGTGGGATTGTCTCCCACGATTATCCTCCGGCGTGAGAGTAAGTAATCGGTTTAGGTTTAGTAGAAGGTTAGGGTTATGAGAGCATACCTTAGATGAGAGCCGAGGTGCTCTTTATATACTCACCAAACCCTAATGGGCTTTGTCCCATTAATTAGGTTAGTATCCTAGAGGCCTCACCGTTTATTTAGTAACCGCCATTATTTAGTAACTAGTGGGCCCTCCTCATGATTATGACTCGTTCGTAACGGGTGTTCTAGATACATGCGCACGTGTGCGCTAGTTGGGCCTCATGGGCCTAAATCCTCGCCGCGATAGCCCATATGTCATGGGCTGCTCCATAGGCAGTACCACTCGGGCCTTGGAAACCCGTATTGATGTCGCTATGGCCCATTCATTATGGGCCTGGGTATAAGTACTATTCGCGGGTCGGGTTCATGACCCGAGGTTGGACTATACGTCATCATGTCCCCCCAGTCTAGTATGCGCTTGGTAAGACCGCGGATGCTAGACTACAAATAGTCGCGGTAAATATCCCTGGATGCGTGTTGTGGAAGAAACAAGAAATTATCCCGCCCAAAACAATGAATCTAGTCAACTTGAGTCGCAAAAATGCCTCTTCGTAATTCGTGAGAAGGTAGCTAGAACATAGCTCATAGGTTGCATCCCTACCACACGATTAGGACAAGTGGGGGACACGTGTTCCTCATCCGGTCGTCATGTCAGTAACAACTTGCCCTATATAAGGGATCGCTGTTATTTCACTGTTATTGCCACAGTAAAAAAAAATCTCTTCCCCCACCATTGATAAAGCTTCCATTAATCATCCAAGAGTAGATACAGGTAAAAAACGCGTGCGCATCCAAACCTTTGCTTCACAAATCATGGTGTTGCAACTTACTGATTTTACATCAGAAATAACAGATGAGGAACTTCGTGAGTTCACATCTGAGTATTATATCCCGCCCTTTTACCCCCACCCCCCCCCCCCCCCCCCCCCGGTCCGCACTGCACCCGGTAGTGCCGACTGCGGATGCGAGTATAGCGGATTTCCCAGTGGGGAAGGTTGGGGTATACACACGGTTCTTTGAGTTTGCCAATCAACGCGTGCCCCTCTCGTTATTTATGTGCAACATCCTGAACCACTATCGTCTTCATATTTCCCAATTGCACTGCATAGGTGCGGCAAAAATATCCAATTTCGAGGTTAATTGCCGCCTCTTGGCCATTAATCCCACGGTCCATTTGTTCCGCGCCTTTTACCATACCTGTTGGTCAAACGGATGGGTATCGTTTTCTAAGCGCGCCGGGCGTTTGCAGTGCTACACTGAAAAATTAGATGCGCTGAGGCGTTGGAGGGAGATGTTCTTCTGGGTAGATGATGCGTTGGTTCCTTGGAACTTCGCCTTCTATACTCAGGGGTTATTGCCGAGGGATGAGCGCCCACCCCCCGGGTCGTATAGTATGGAGGATGCGGAACTTATAAATGAGAATCGTATCCCTATCAACGCATACTCGGAAGCCTTTCTATGCCACATGGGCATTAGCCGTAATTATTTCCAAAGGCCCGAGGAAGTGCCGACGTTTATAGGCGATGACGGCCGGGGTGGGTGCTTGTCCTTCCTTCTCCCTCATTAAGTAGTGTAAGCGCTCTTTTCTTAATTAAGCTTATGTAACCATTTGTTTTTCGTTTTCTCTTTGTGTGACGCAGAGATGGATTTGTTTAGCGTGGTGCATTTGAGTAAGCCCAAGCAGGTCACTGAGGGAGTGCGCCCTTTAAGAGATGGTGAGGAGCCGCTGTTGGGAAAGTACGCGGGCCGGCACTTTGCCAACTCGTACTGGAGTAACCGGAGATTGAGAGTACTGATGTGTTAGCACCCACACCTCTGCGCAGTGTGCCAAGTATAACGGTGGAGCCCCCCATGCCAGACGCAACAAGCATTGGCTCTTCAGAAGATGCTGATGTCGCAGAAGTGGATTCTGGATTGAAACGCAAGAGGGCTACCGGTGATGATGGCGCGGGCCCGTCAAAGAGGGTACGTCATCTCAGTCTAGGTTTGAGTACATCAACTGAGGAGGAAACCCCGGATGCGTCACCCACGCTTGCTGCCAAAGAGGTGACCGAGACTCCTCCCCCCAAGTAAGTAATTTTGAGCTTCCATTTCTGTCCAGTAATAGTGTTGATGATACGCAATCACGATAACGTAATGTGTAATCCTCGTTGTTGATTGGTTGCTTGCAGTGTCGAGGCTACTAGTGAGTCCTCTGCGCCGGTGACGCATGCTGCACAGTCCCCACCCCAGACCGGTCCCAAGGCTTTCGAGGGTATGCCGGTGGATCAGCTTATGGGGGAGTTTGATATGGTCACTGCGCAGCAAGCCGCGCTCGTGGCGCAGCTGAGAGCAAGGTTTGCGAATGAGCGCAGCCGGATTATGCAGAAGGATGAGGAGATCCTGCTGCTAAGGACACAGTTGGCAGATGCGCAGGCTGAGGCAGAGTCTGCGAGGTCTTATGCACAGAACCTTGCCGAGGAAAAAATGGCACTGCTTGTCAAGGTAGAGCAAGAGCGCGCGGATGCTGCGGAGTACAAGGCGAGTTGCCACTGGGCTGTGAAGTACTTGGAGGGGGGTAAGAACAATCATTTTGCAGGGCTGGATGATTTTCGCCAGAAAGTGGAGGGGCTGTTGGAGAAGCAGGAAGAGAAGCTACGCAAGCTCAGTATCGAGTACGACGAGGAGCTGTACCCTCACATGTTGTCAACGATTTCTTGTGTAAAAGCTATCCTTGTGGACCCATAGTATGGGTCGTATGTTATTGTGACTTATGCGATTGTACGCACACAATATGAGTTATAAAAGTTGACAAAATATTTGTGCATAATTAGTTGCCTTTGCATGAAAGGCTTGTTTATGATGTGCCATTTGTCAAATTGTTGTGAACATAGTCATTACAAAGTTCATGACTGCAAAATATGCTAAGTTTATATGTATGGGTTGACATTACAATTACATGCGGCGTACCGCTAATACCATTATCAAGGTAGTTCAAAAGTTTGATCTAATTTGTTAAACGTGCACCGTGTGCGCTGCTGCGCATCCATCGTGGAATGCGCGCATAAACTGACTCCAACGTCTTGAGAGAAAGGTGTTTAACAAGGACTCATGATCCGATGTTGATGGGTTTGCAACCCTCTTACTCAACGAGTCATTTAGTAGGTTTACTCATCCTTTTCCCATCGTGGGGTTATTAGGTGCATGCACGCCGCGTAGGCACAGAATAATGTAACAACAGTATTGAGACATAAATAGAAACTCACAATAAGCATGTAAAGTGAATTGCGTCGCGGAGTTAGCTAGAAACCGCGACATTTAATTAATACTTGCAGAAATAAAATAAAAAACATGTGTCTAAAAAATGCATTAATACCCAGTGAGCACTTACTTAAAGATTAGCATTTTGGAGATGGTGTATTCCACGTACGGGGCAACTCATGCCCATCCATGTCACGCAGCTTGTATGCTCCTTTTCCGAGTGCTTCCGTAACCTCGTAGGGTCCTTCCCACTTTGGTCTCAGCTTTCCTGTGTCTTCCGCGTGGCTTGCGTCATTAGCACGATACACGAAGTCCCCTGGTCTAAATGAGACTCCTCGAACTTTTAGCGTGTATATCCCTTCATTTTTAATCTTTGCCCTTTTTTTTTATTCCTCAAGTATGGTTGCTAGGTCGCGCCTTTCCTCCCCAATATGTCCAAATCTATACGTCGCTCGTGTCATGGGTTGTGATATTGACCTCGCGTGCGAATAGTTGGCTATTCCCAATTTCGGCTGGTATTAACGGGCTTCGTCCCATAGAACAAGAGAGAATGGGGGCGGTCCCCTGTGCTAACTTTCATTGTTGTGCGGATGTGCCCCATAGAATGTGATCAACTTCCTCTACCCACCTGCCTTGTGTCTATCCGACGCGTTTTGATTCCTTCTCCTAGCCTTCGATTTGCTCCTTGTGATATATTTTTAAGTATAATAAACTGCAATCAAGAGCTGAGTCGACCTCCTTCTCCGACTCTTCAACTACCCTTCCTTCTTTGGTCCCTTAAGAGGCTCCTCCTTAATTGGCTCCATTTCTAAATCTTTTGATATCGAGTAGCTCGTAGGTCGAAATAAAACACAGAGAAAAGCAAGAAAACAGAATGCCTAGATAGCTAAACATATAGATCCTATTATGCAGCTATATGAAGGACTCCTACATTATAGTCTAGGTCAAACTATCTACTTCTTTATAACCTGGCTCTGATACCAATTTGTCACACCCCGCCAAGGCGGAAACGCGAGGCATAACGAGAATGAATATCATCACAACACAATAGTGTCTATATAGAGAACTACAGTGCATAAAAGAAACCAAGGTATAGACACAAAGTGTCATGATAATACCCAAACAAACATAAAAGATAACTGGAGTCTTGTATTGAAGCAAAGGGGGTTCACGTCAATACCAAGACATGCAAAACATCCAAAATAAACTTAAGCAGATCAAATCAACAACATTCAAATATCAATCATGCATGAAATAAACTAGGATATTAAACTCCGCAAGCAGCATATGGTCTCTCTAGCCACTCCTCTTATTCTTAAGATCCTCTTGATGCTCACCTGAAAATGATGCTTAAAAATGTCAACACAACGGTTGGTGGGAGTCATAGGTTTAAGACACGAATATCAAAGCTTATAACAATTACTATGATTAATGTAAACATGGCAGGACATTAAATGCACTATCATACAAGCTAGCATGCAAATGTAACCAAAAGAAGCATGGGAAAAGAACGTGTCCCTCGATCCAACAAGTATCAACAATTGGGTAGGAATGTTATCCTCGATCCCATAAACCATCACATCACATGGGTAGGAACATTACCCCCGATCCCAATATCACAACAAATAGGTAGGAACGTTACCCCCGATCCCAATATCACAACAAATGGGTAGTAACGTTACTCGCGATCTCAATACACATAAGCATTTAGCACGTAACATACAATAGCCAAGTAAAGTCCATGCACTTTCAAAAAGACACATAATCACAATAATTAAAACATTTCCAAAATACTTGCATCATTTCCATCCCAAATTAGAAACTTAGTAAAAATGGGACTATGAAACTCACTTGATGCACAAGCAGCTTCCAAACAATATCAACACAAGCTACACAATACAAACACAAACGTGTTACACGCGACCAGGCTAAAAGCTCAAGTCCATGTAACACACATATGATGGATGTCCAAGGGGTTTACATACCTCCATGGGTCACCCCAACACCATGCCTAGCTTTAACCCTCTCATTTACTCATAAGTCTACTTAACTACAATATACCCAAAAACGTAGAATTTTAGTGTCACTTTCCAATTTTCCAAACCATACCTACTGACCCTCATAAATTCCCAATAAAATCATCCATAAACTTCGATGAGTTTAATATCTACCTTATTTTTCCACTAATTTATTCCCATACTTGAATGCTCCAAATAAATTTGAACTTTTAAATTACTCAAATTCGGATCTGAACGCGCACTAAAATGTTTGACCTTACTAACCATACTTAGAAAACTAATCAAAAGCTAAAACTTTGAGGAAAGTTAATAGACATATAGAACTTAAGTTCTTTGTTTTGGCTAATCTTAATTCTAAGTTAAGTAGGGGTTTTACCTCTCTAATTCTGATTCAAATCTGACCCGTATTTACTGTTTTGATAATTTTTCTTGCAACGACCATTTGACTAACTTCTCGAATTCAAAATCGGTCGAGGCCAGACTTTTTGAAAAGTAGACTCTCTAAACTACAATCTAGGCACTAGAAACACCTCAAAACTCGTTTCCATCATTGAGTTAACATCACTTGAACACAAACCTAAAATCTGCCAAACCCTAAATCATGAATTAACGCTTTTTAATCCTAACCGGTTGCACCATTGCGCTCCTAATCAAGCAACAAACGCTCCTACATGATCTAATTATAATGAAATACAGAAGATAATAAACCCTAATGATCCATCGTATTGTTGTTACACGATCATGAATAATTTAACATGAATGGGATTGGTAATCATACCTAAACCTTCACTCGACATTACACGAATTCACCACCTAAATCTTGATCAAAAAAATTGTGTTCTTGGGGACTTGGGGAGGAATTTCGGCTAAAAAAGGTGGGGAGAGGGAATGAGGCACAAAACTTAGTTTAGGATTTTACATGATTTAGATAATTAACAAGCCTAGTCCCTATCCAATAACAATTTATTTCTAGCTTAAACTCTTTTTTTCTTTTTTATTCTCCTATGCCAATTTTAATATACATACATATATATTTATTATTATTTTTATTTAATTATTAATTATGTAATTACCTTTATTTTCTTAATTTTCTACAAAAACCTATGCAAAATTGGTAAACTTTTTGCATGAAAAACCATATACTAACTTTCTATTTATAACTTTCATTTCACCAATATACTTTCTATATTTAGAAAGTTCATTACTAACTCTCATATTTTACGAACCTAATTCATTTCAAATATGCAATACTTTCTATATTTATCCAACATATATTCATCCAACATATATTCATCCACAAATTGACGTAGCAATGCATGCAAACACGTCATCATGTCCATTGTCACTACGCGTGAACAAAATAAAATAATCATCAAATACTCCAAAAACTCATTCAAAATGAGATGAACACGCATCTCAAAATGATATCAAACACATCTATAGGGTCACATAAATCCTAATTATAGCACACATAAACTCTTAGTCAGCTCTAAAAGTATGACTAACCTGCTCAAATCACATGTGTCACAAACTAGATCCTCAATGATCTAGGCTTGATCACAAAGATACACGACTTCCCTTACAACCAAATTAAATAGAAAAGTTGATTGTTTAAATCAAGTCCTAACCTAACCTAGAGACTCGATTCTAATAAAAATGGTATGAGAAAGAATACCCTAATTGTACTTCACGCTTTGACCTTTCCACTATTCTTACACTCAAGGTCAACCAACTCAAATAGCCATTTGATAAAAACATTTATGAAGTAGTTTAGAAGAATATTTGGGGATGTTTATCCAATATCAAAGAGATAAAGAAGAACTATTATACAAAGGGTATATTTGGGTATTCCTCACATGTAAATGATTTGGTTTGAAACTAACCATGGTTAGGTTGATGAGTTGGCATAGTTAGGATAGAAAGGAATATGCCAAAGGAATATTCTTAACTTGGTGAGCAAGTGTGGATGTTATGAGAGAGACAATTTGAATTTCAAATTCAAACTATTAGACATGTGGGATAAAGATGAGAAAAGGTGAGTTGACATAATGTGATGGTTTGGAGCCTAAGTTTGTGATTCAAATTTGAAATTCTATATTAACATGTAGGATAAGGGTAAGGATGATGTAGAACCGTAAAGGGGGGGGGGTGAATACGTTTTCCTTGACTTCTTCAAAGTTTATAAAACTTCAAGTCTCAAAAGATTCGAGTGGTGTGCTAATCTACTTTGTGGTAAGAACAATAAGTAGATAGAGAGAAAGTGAGACACCACGATATATACTGGTTCGGGAAAGGGGGTTTAGTCCTTCCGCAAGTCCAGTTGCAAATCCATGACACCGATACTAGACTAGTATAATCCTTATGGTGGACTATAAACCGTATTACAATTAACTTCACCGATATGCACAAAGATCGGCGCTCACAAAGAAGAGTTACTACCTACGGTACTCCGCCCTCGGAATCCACCCCTAAGAACCCATGATTTGACTTAACCTCTAGGATCACTTAGATCAACTAGGACTACTAAGAACTTCCCCTTGGAAGATTACCAAACCCTAACTAGATCCCCAATGATCTAGGCTTGATCCTACGGATACAAGACTTCCCTTACAACTCGATAGATTAAATGATAGATGATTGAACCAAGTCCTAACCTAGCCTAGAGACTCGATTATAAAGAAAGGGTATGAGAAAGAAGACCCTCAACAAAAAACACAAGTATGGATTAGGTACTTATGTGGCTCTCTTTCAGAGATGTCTTCACTTCAATAGAATGATAGATGAGAAGTTTGGAACACTTGATGTTAGACTTAGAGCATAGGAGAAGAGAAAATAGAAGAAAGAATGGTTTGCAATAGGTAAGAAATACAAAGGCCAAGGGTGGGTATTTATAGGCTAAGAATCCCAAATATAGGAAAATATTTCGCGAGTGGCACGCTGCCCACGCGCTGATTCCTGAAATATTTTCTTCAGGATGTTAGAGTTTTAAATACCCGCACTTGTTAAACCTCTAATTTTACTTCACGCTATGACCTTTCAATCATTATTACACTCCAAGTCAACCAACTTAAATAGCCATTTGATAAAAACGCTTGTGAAGTATTTAAAAGCGTTTCGCTTATCCGATATTATAAAGAGAGAAAATAATTATCGGAAAGGGGTATTTTGGGTATTCCTCAAGGTGTAACTAGCTTAGTTGGGATTCAACTAAAGGTTTGAAAGAGCTAGTTAGGGTACATGAGAATATTCTTTGAATATTCTTCACCTGGAGAGAAACGGGGAAAGATTTGAAATTTGAATTTCAAATTCATTTAGGCACATGTTGGATAAGAGAGAATAAGTTGTGAATGAGTTTTCATGAGTTGGCATGATGTGTCGAAAAAGAGCCTCTTGATCTTAGTTTGAAATGGAGGGTGAAGATGTGAAGAGGAGAGGTAAGATGGATAGGTGAAGTGGCAAGATCAAGGGTGAAAAGAGAGGTGTGTTTGTTTGGTGAGTAAGATGTGTTTGTTTGTGAGAGGGAAGTGTGTTTGTTTAAGATTTGAATTCAATCTAAGGGAGGAGAGGAGAGTGAGGTATCTTGGATTGATGAGGTGGCTTGATCAAGGGTAGAAGAGAAAGTATGTTTGTTGTGTTTGTTTGAAATCAATCTAATGGTAAACAAAAGAATGAGGTAACTTGGATTGATGAAGTGGCTTGATCAAGGGTAAGGATGATAGAGTGTGTGTGAAATTTAACTGTTGTGAGGAAGAAGGTGAATAGTAGATGTTGATACAAAAGTTGGACGATCCTTGATTAGATCCGGATTAGGGGTAATACGGATCTGTTAGGCTCCAGTTCCTGTACCAATTGAGTCTTGATGTATGAGACCTGCGCACTAAGGAAACAAAGCACCGTTAGGCTTACCGTGGGATTGTCTCCCACGATTATCCTCCGGCGTGAGAGTAAGTAATCGGTTTTAGGGTTTTAGTAGAAAGTTAGGGTTATGAGAGCATACCTTGGATGAGAGCCTAGGTGCCCCTTATATTCTCACCAAACCCTAATGGGCTTTGTCCCATTAATTAGGTGAATAACCAAGAGGCCCCACCGTTTATTTTAATAACTAGTGGGCCCCTCTCCTGATCATAACTCGTTCGTAACGGGTGTTATAAATACCTGCGCGCGTGTGCGCTGGCTGGACCTCATGGGCCTAAATCCTTGTCGTGATAGCCCACATGTTATGGGCCTCCCCGTAGGCAGTATCGTTTGGGCCTTGGAAGTCTGTATTGGTGTTGCTATGGCCCATTCGTCATCGGTCCGGGTGTAAATAGTATTCGTAGGTCGGGTTCATGACCCGAGGTTGGACTATACGTCATCATGTCCCCCCAGTCTAGTATGCGCTTGGTAAGACCGCGGATGCTAGACTACAAATAGGTGTGGCAAAATTCCTAGATGCGTATCGAGGAAGAATCAAGAAATTGTCCCGCCCAAAACAATGAATCCAGTCAATTTGAATTGCAAGAAGCCTCTTCGTAATTCGTGAGAGGGTAGCTAGAACACAGCTCATAGGTTGCACCCCTACCACACGATTAGGACAAGTGGGGGACACGTGTTCCTCATCGGATCGTCGTGTCAGTAACAACTTGCCCTATATAAAGGATCGCCGTTATTTCACTGTTATTGCCACAGTAAAAAAAAACTCTTCCCCCACCATTGATAAAGCTTCCAGTAATCATCAAAGAGCAGATACAGGTAATAAGCGCGTGCGTACCCAAACCCTTGCTTCACAAATCATGTGTTTGCAACTACTGATTTTACATCGGAAAAACAGATGATTGAACTTCGTGAGTTCAACATCTGAGTATTACATCCCATCTCCGCACTTAACGGCACCCGGTATTTGCCGGCTAGGATGCGAGTATAGCGGATTTCCCCGTGGGGAAGGTGGGGGTATACACACGGTTTTTTGAGTTTGCCAATCAACGTGTGCCCCTTTCTTTATTTATGTGCAACATCCTGAACCACTATCGTCTTCATATTTCCCAATTGCACTGCATAGGTGCGGCAAAAATATCCAATTTCGAGGTTAATTGCCGCCTCTTGGCAATTAATCCCACAGTCCATTTGTTCCGCGCCTTTACCATTACCTGTTGGTCAAACGGTGGGTATCATTTTTTCCAAGCGCGATCGCCGGGCGTTTGCAGTGCTACAAAACCGAAAAATTGGATGCGCTGAGGCGTTGGAGGGAGAGTTCTTCTGGGTAGAGATATGTTTGTTCCTTGGAACTTGCCTCATACGCAGGGGTTATTGCCAAGAGCGGATGAGGCGTTCACCCCCCGGGTCGTAATAGTATTGAGGATGCGGAACTTATAAATGAGAACCGTTATTCCACAACGCATACTCGGGAGGCCTTTTCCTATTCCACATGGGCATTAGCTCGTAATTATTTCCCAAAGGCCCCAGGAAGTGCCAAACGTTTATAGGCGAAGACGGTCGGAGTGGGTGCTTGTCCTTCCTTCTCCCCCTCTCTTAGTAGGTTAAGCACTCTTCCTTAATTAAGCGTAATTAAACCATTAGTTTTGTGTTTTCTCTTTGTGGATCGCAGAGATGGATTTTGTTTCAGCGTGGTACATTTGAGTAAGCCCAAGCAGGTGACAGGAGGGGGTCCGCCCTTTAAGAGATGGTGAGAGTCCGTTGATGGAAAGTACACAAGCCTGGCGCACAATGGAACTCGTCGCTGGAGCAACCGGAAAATTGAGAGTACTGAGTGTAAGCACCCGACACCCTCTGCGCAGTGTGCCAAGTAATAACTGTGGAGCCCCCCATGCCACGCAACAAGCATTGGTGCTCTTCAAAGAAGCTGAGACGCAGACGTTGATTCTGGGTTTGAAACCAAGAGGGCTACGTACCGGTGATATGGCGCGGGCCACGTCAAAGAGGTGCGCCATCTCAGTCTAGGTTTGGTAACAATCGACTGAAGGAGGAATCCTCGGTGCGTCCCCCCACGGGCTATGCTGCCAAAGAGGAGACCGAGACCCCTCCCCTCAAGTAAGTAATTTTGATTTTCCCTTTCCGTCCAGTAATAGTAAATGGATGATACGTAATCACAATAACGTAATGTGTACTCACTCGTATCGATTGATTGTTTGCAGTGTCGAGCTACTAATGATGTCCTCTGCGCCGGTGACCACATGCTGCACAGTCCCCGACCCCAGACTGGTCCCAAGGCCTTCGATGGTAAGCCAGTGAATCAGCTTAGTAGAGAGTTTGATACGGTTTTACTGCTCCCAGCAAGCCGCGCCTACAGTGGCGCAGCTGAGAGCCGAGGTTGCAAATGAACGCAGTCAGAGTATACAGAAAGATGAGGAGATCCTGCTGCTAAAGGCACAGTTGGTAGATGCGCAGGCCGAGGCAGAGTCTTCGAGGTCTTATGCACAGCACCTTGCCGAGGAGAAAATGGCACTGCTTGTCAAGGTGGAGCAAAGGCGGCGCGGATGCTACGAGAATACAAGGCGATTTGTCACTACAGACTGGGCTGTGAAGTATATTGGAGGGGGGAAGAACAATCACTTTTGCGGGCTGGATGATTTTCGCCACAAAGTGGAGGGTCTGTTGGAGAAGCAGAGGATAAGTTACGCAAGCTGCAGTATCGAGTATACAGGAGCTGTACCCTCACATGTTGGTCAACGATTGCTGAGCCAGGTTGCTCTTAAGCCATGGTTTTTGCGCCTCGCTGCCATGAGCACCTTGGAATCGCAGGAGGTTCAGGCAGTCATTAGGGGATGTCGTGAAGTGGTGCCTTGGCTCGTGGGAAGGCGAAGCGGTGGAAGGAACTGCATGAAAAGAAGGCTGCTGACATGCCCTGCCGCATCAGTACCTGGGTATAATCAAAAAGCTATGAGGAGCTTGTTGCTGCTATGGAGGCGATTTATGAAACATTAGAGCTTCCTCATATATCGCACAGCTGGAAGCGGACCAGGATTTACCCCATTGTGTGATAATGACAGGGTTAACCTAGCTAGGCATGCCACCGAGGCCGTGAGGCCAGCTGATACTTTCTATAAGCCAGACGTGTCCGCAACTAACAGGTACCTATCTTGGCCATCCTACCGGACATCCTGAATTCCCATTGCAGCTTAGAAGGAAGGTCCCGTTGAAGGAGTCTTTGGAAGCCCACGCCATAAGCTTGCGAACGAATAAAGGGGTGAAGGGTAAGGCTATCTTTATGTGGTGTTAGGTGCTGCGCACCTCCCCCCGTTCGGACGGAGTACCAGTTTAGGCGGGCGACTAGACTGTTGTCACCTAAGGGATAGTGAGCTCCTGGGAAGCCTTGAGGAGGCTGGGGATGCGGTCCTACCAAGCTGGTAGCCCGAGCAAAGTCAGTTGTCACAGCATCTAGGTTGTTCTCTTGGTAAACTTGTCGTTTTTTGGTATATTAAGTAAACGTTGATTAAGTGAACTCGTGGTTTCTTGTGTCAAAGTATCCTTTTGGACCCATAGTCATCGGTCGTGAATGTTATTGTGGCTTATGCGTTGCGTGTACGCGCCAGAGCCATATTAGTTAAAAAAGTTACAAATGTTTTGCATATATTAGTGAGGCCTGATGCCTGAAAGGCTTGTTTATGATTGCCATTTTTCAAATTGTCTGTGAACAAAGTCATTACAAAAGTTATACTGCAAAAAAATATGCTAGGTTATATGGATGGTTGACATTACAATTTACATGCGGCGTAACCGCTAATACCATAGCAAGAGTCAAAAGTTTGACTCCTAAGTTGTTAAACGTGCACCTGTGCGCAGCTGTTCGCGCACCATCGTTGAATGCGCGCATAAACTGACTCCAACGTCATTGAGAGAAAAGCTGTTTATCAAGGACTCATGATCCTATGTTGATGGTTTTTGCAACCCTCTTACTAACGAGTCATTAGTAGGTTTACTCATCCTTTCCCATCGTGGAGGTTTATTAGGTGCATGCACGCCGCGTAGGGCACAGAATAATGTTACAACATATTGAGACTGAATAGAGACTCCAATTAACGTGTAAAGTTAAGTGCGCCGCGGAGTTTAAGCTAGAAACCGCGATCGTGTAATTAATACTTTGCAGAAATAAAGAAAAAAAAAACATGGTCCTAAAAAATAAGTACCATATACCCAGTAAGCACTTTCACTAAAGATAGCTGTCTTGAGATTCAGATATTCCACGTGCGGATGGGCAACTCACGCCCATCCATGTCGCGGCAGCCTTGTATGGCCTCCTTTTCCAAGTGCTTCCGTAACTCGTAGGTCCTTCCCACTTGTCCCAGCTTCCTTGTGTCACTTTTTCCGCGTGACTCGCGTCATTAGCAAGTTATACGAGTCCCCCCAGGTCTAAATGAGACTCCTCGAACTTTAAGCGTCGTAGTATCCCCCTACATTTTTAACTTCGCTTTCCCTCCTCACGTATGGCTGCTTGTTCGCAAAGCCTTTCCTCCAATATGTCTAAATCTAAACGTCGCTCTTTCGTCATTGGTTGTGATATTGACCTCCGCGGTACGAATAGTTGGCATTCCGATTTCGGCTGGTATAACGGCTTCCGTCCCATAGACAAGAGAGAAGGGGGTGTCCCCTGTGGCTAACTTTTATGTTGGGCGAGTGCCCACAAGACATGGTGATAAGCATCCTCTTACCCACCTGCCATTGTGTCTATCCAGGCGCCTTTGATCCTTCTTCCTAGACTTCGATTTGCTTCGCTCAAAAACCAAACCATTTGTCTGTGGATGTTTAACCGAACGCAAAACGCTGTGTAATGCTTAATCTCGATCACGCAGTCTTTGAACGGGTTATCACAGAATTGTTTTTCCCGTTGAGTCTCGACACTATTTCCGCCAGGTAATCCAAACGCACACACTGTAATCCCAGACAAAATCTTTTTTACCCTATTCCCCTGTGATTGTGGGCACCGCTTTCGCCTCATTCCATTTGGTGAAGTATCTATGGGCCACGATAAGGAATGTTTCAATCCTCCCTCCCGCTCAGCGGGGAAGGGGCCATCGATGTCGAGACCCCACTTGTGGAAAGGCCATGTTGAGGTGATAGTGCTAGCACTGTTGTGGTTGGTCAGCGGAGATTGGACTATGTATCTTGGCAATCCTTACATTTTGATCATGTCGCGCGAGCGTCGGGTGCATGGTAGGCCAGTAGTTACCCAGACCTAAGGCTTTGCCACCACAGAACGTGGTCCGGGTGCCATTGACTGCATGAACCCGCCTGTTTTCGCGAGCACATAGTCCTGCCTGAATAGGTCCACCCACCGGAGCCATGGCTGTAGGACGAACGTTCGATAAAAAGGACAAGACCCTCTCGAAGTTCGAATCTCTGCGCGGTACGCGTATGCGCCGGGCATCCTTTTGTCATGAGGGAGCGTAGCCCCCTGCGTTTATGAATTCACTATGGGGGTCATTCCACGATGGGATCCTGTCTTCTATCACCGTAGATATCTCCCTCTCCGAGATGGATTTGTTCTTCAAGATTTCGACCAATACCTGCTTTGATAGGTGCGGTCGAAGCTGTGGTCGATCAATACGTAAAGGCATCCGCTTTCTTGTTGTCACCAGAACCTGGCATTGTAGAACTTCCGAATGTGAATCTATCAAACCCTGGATTAGGCGACTTGGTCTTGTCGAGGTATTGAACCATGTTTTATCTTCTTAGCCACGTAATTCACCCAACAACATGGTTGGCTACTAAATCGGAAGTCCCCATTAGCTCTAGTTACGTACACCCATTCGGGCTGCAATGCCGTAGCCCCAAGGTAGTGCTTCGTATTTCCGCCTCGTGTCCGTGGCTGTGAATTCAAAACGCAGTGCGTACGTGAATTCCATTCCTTCCGGGTTGGTGAGGATAAGGCCTGCGCCCGACCCGTCCACGCATGAAGATCCATCCGTGAATAAGATCCATGGTTCTGGGAGGTTGACTTCGCTCTGGGGGAGGCAATATCGGTTTCCTTTCTGGTTTTTCGATGAGAAAATCCGCAATATCTGTCCTATCCTGCGGTGCGATGTCTGTAAGAGATGTTATGCTCCCCCAGCAGGTACCTCACTTTTGCATCGCCCCCCGGACGCATCAGGTTTGGAAAATAACACGTTTGATGGGTAGATCTGTGATTTACCGCAAACTGGGGCGCTTGGAAATACCTACGCAATCTTTTGGCGAGCAAATCAACGCCATGATCAGCCTTCTCTCCATCGCGCTAGTAGTTGATCTCCGTTTCTTTGAGTGCTTTACTTACGAAGTATACTGGTGTTTGTAACCTGAGTCCCTATTCTGTTAGTAGCGACAGCGCTAATGCGCCATGCATCGCTGATAGGTATATAATCAACTCCCTCCCGCTGGTCAGGGTGCAACAAGCGTAGGGAAGTGCTCTATATGCTGCTTGAGCTGCGTGAAAGCTTCTTCTGCTTCCGTAGTCCAACGAATCTCCCTTTCCTGTTTCTTCGCAACACACTTCTTGAGTGTTTTGAACAAGGGGAGTGACTTGTCTGCTGACTTGGATAGGAATCTGTTCAAACCGGCTAACTTCCCATTTAACGACTGGACTTCTTTCATCGTGCGCGGTGAAGGAAGTTGGATGACCGCTTTGGTTTTGTCTGGACACCGGGCTTATGCCGTCCTTAGTCCTATCAAGTATCCGAGGAAACCATGCCTTCTGTAGCACCAAAAGATGCACTTTTTAAGGATTTTAGCTTCATATTTATTTGTCGCAGTGCACTGAAAGTTTCTACAATGTCGCGCACACAAACTCGTCTATCGGTGTGGCTCTTATAACAAGCGTCATCGACATAGACTGTCCAGGTGTGCGGCCCCACTTGTCCCTCGAAGCGTTATCCTACCAGTCGCTTGGTAGGTGGGCACCCGCATTCTTTAGTGCCAAAAGGCATCTTTGTATAGCAATGAGCACCTTGACATTGTGTGAAAGGCTGTTTTTTTTTTTTTCCTCTCATCTTTGGCCATTATGGATTGGTGATACCCCTAATATGCGTCTAAGAAAACACTTGAAGGGGTAGTCCGCCATAATGATTTCCACTTTCCAATCAATCTCGGTAGTGGATAGCAGACTTGGGACATGCTTTGTTGAGGTCGGTGAAGTCCACGCACATCCGCCAGCGTTACCATCCGCACGTTTATGACCATAACTGGGTTGGAGAGCCAGTCATGGTAATAGACTTCACTCGCATGATAACCACCTGCCTCCACAATTATGTACCTCCTCCAGGATTGCTTAGTGCGGCTCTGGAGCTTGCCACGCGTTTTTCTGCCTCACTTGGGGAATATCCCTGTCGGATTTTTCAACATGTTTCAGTGACGATCGTCGGCACACCAGTCATTGTTTTTGGTTCCCATGCAAAGATATTCGAGTTCGTTGCAAGAGTGGCACACACAGCCAACAAACGGAGCAGGCCGCCCTAAAAACAGAAACCCGTATCAGACACGAGCGACACCCCGATCGACACCTCTTCTCCGGTAGTCGGGATGAATCGCACCCAAGTTGTCACTTTGGTTGCGTGCTAGAGCCTGTTAGTCCTGCGTTACGTCACCTGTGACTGTGTTGCATTCTTTAGGAGGTGGCGGCGGTGTTTGTAGATGGTGACAATTCCGCCGTCGACGGGGAATTAAGCTCCCGTGGGCCCGTGATGGGACCAGCTGCGTATCGCTGAGGATCCCTGGTCTTCCGATAATGCCATTGGATGGTGATGGTGAATCTGATCCAACCATAAAATTCTCCAGCTGTCGTGGAGTGCTCCTTATTGCAACAATAACTGTAATCGTAGTTTGCCCCCCAGGGGCCATATCTTGTTCTCCCAGTGAAGCCCAGTCAACGATGTCGTGGCCCGGGTTAAAATAACTGACTTTTTATACTTCAGGGCGCAGTCTTTGGAAGCAATGTACGTAACGTATGGTCCGCAGATTGCTCCTCCATCGATTACATGCGGTGGTGTCATGACCCGCTGCATTTATTCTCATGGTAAGTGGCTCACCCACCACTACGTTGTCCCCGTAGTCAAAGTGGGGAAGGAGATGGAACCGGTCCCAGCGAAAATTTTTTGACATGACTATTGCTTAGTTTTTCCGCTGCCTTGGCTGCACCAGATAGATGGTTCAGCCTTGTCCTCTAGGTAGCGTCTTTTTTGCCTGCCGCCCCCTTTGTTTATCTTTCCCTTCCTTGATTTCTTCACCAGTGATCCAATCTTCCCTCCTTACGCAATTTTGTCAATTAACTGGCGCAGTTGGACACATTCATTGGTAGTATGACCCTGTCTGCCTATGATACTCGCATATCCATTCCCAGCTGCAGCTGTTCCTAACCGGAGTTGCGCATTGGAGGTGGTTTTTTGGAATTTGAGCCCTCTGTTGCGAGTATCTCCTTTTGGGGTCATTGTCAGTGGGCCGAGTACTTGTCGTTCCCCCGCCCACCCCTCTGACTGCGGTAGTTGTTGTTACGACTGCTACTCTGGTCGTTGGATTGTCTCCTGGAGTGTTTATTCCTGTGACCTGTTGTTTGAGTAGCCTTTCCCTGCTGTCCTCGGGCGGCGCTTCCCTTGAATGACGGACCCTTGTCGTTTCCTACAATTCATCAAAGTTTGGGGAACTCCTGTCATTCAACCTTTATAGATAAGATTCTGGGTTATTTAGTGCATTCATAAACCCTGATATCTTGGAATTTCGGGACAAACGCCTTGACGTGTATGCATTCGTCCTTATAGCGCTCCATGTAGACCTTTGGTGGACTCCCCTTGCGCTGTTTTTTTTTATACCCTGGCAAGCTCAACCGGGTTCTTGGCACAACTTCTTCCCCTTTGAGTAAAATTTAAGCGGAAATGCCCTCCGCCACTCTTCAAAACCACAATGCATCTGCGTGTAGTTTGCTGAACATTTCCCGCGCGTTTTCCTACTAATGTGGAATTGAACATGTGCAAACCACAAACGGTTTGGCCAGTTTTCAATGGTGGCCGCCGATTCGAAGATTTTTCGATGGTCATCAGGATCACCTTCCCATCATAGTTTTCACATTAGGCGGGCATGCGCCTTCTCTTATCCTCCGAGAAATCAACTAAGCGCCAGCCAAAGGCGCGACCTTTTTGGCGACGCCAGGGAAAGACATGTCTTCGTCTCAACGTATCTGTTTCTTCGATTTCCAGTGTCCCCGTTTTCTTTCCTTCTTTCTTCTGTTTCTTTCTCCTTTCTGCGTCTCGTTTGTCCGAGGAGTCTTCTGAGGACGAGCTTACTCTTCTGCGCGCTTGCGCCGACTGTCCTCGGAGTCCGAACTTGGAGGACTTTCACTCGAGGAGCGCCTTTGTCCAAGCCTGCTGTGAAACATCAGCGATGCCCATCCTATCGTGAACAGTGAGCGCCAGTCATTGTTTTCAGATACGCTAAGTTCTGCAGGTTAGCAGTTTGAGTGCCCGAAAACTTGCTTTCCCGATTCCTACAAATACTGAGGTCGACGGTTATGCCTCCTCGCCTTTTCCTTTCGTGGCGCGGTGGAGATCCTATCGTCCTCCGGAACCAAAAGTTAAGTCGTGCCTGTAAGCTCTGCTTGATCTCTTTTTTGTTTCCTCTGCCTGAGGGCGACCAGAGTCTTCCTAGTTTTGAGATACGAAATCACTCGGCGCCAGTTGCAGTCGCAGACCGAGCCTTCCAGGTGTGACGGTTGTCAGCCCCTAACTCGGGGCCCTTGGTTTTCGAATGGGTGGGGGTGGCGGTTCGGTGCTATTCGTGTCCCTGGCGCCGTTTGAGGAGGGGTGGTGAAAGCAACACGCCTTGTACGTAGAACTTCCGTGCTTGTAATTGTGCGGTTTGGCCGGGTTGTCCCCAGGGATGGGTCCCGTCGCAGGGAAGACGCAGATCATAGTGGCGGCCAAAATTGGTGCTTTCCAGAGGCCTGCTTAGAGACTTGCTTAGAGGCTTGGTCCCGCATCTGCTTCTTCGCCTGCCGAGGTCGCTGGGTAGAAAGTTTCCCTTGCTTTGTCATTCTAGATTTTGCAGTGTTCTTCGTGTCCTGGTCCAACGATGGCGCCAATCTGTTGATACAAAAAGTTGTGGTGCTGAAATCCTTGATTAGAATCCGATTAAGGTAATACGGATCTGTTAGGCTCCAGTTCCTGTATCAATTGAGTCTTGATGTATGAGACCTGCGCACTAAGGAAACAAAGCACCGTTAGGCTTACCGTGGGATTGTCTCCCACGATTATCCTCCGGCGTGAGAGTAAGTAATCGGTTTTAGGGTTTTAGTAGAAAGTTAGGGTTATGAGAGCGTACCTTGGATGAGAGCCTAGGTGCCCCTTATATTCTCACCAAACCCTAATGGGCTTTGTCCCATTAATTAGGTGAATAACCAAGAGGCCCCACCGTTTATTTTAATAACTAGTGGGCCCCTCTCCTGATCATAACTCGTTCGTAACGGATGTTATAAATACCTGCGCGCGTGTGCGCCAGTTGGACCTCATGGGCCTAAATCCTTGTCGTGATAGCCCATATGTTATGGGCTTCCCCGTAGGCAGTATCGTTTGGGCCTTGGAAGTCTGTATTGGTGTTGCTATGGCCCATTCGTCATCGGTTCGGGTGTAAATAGTATTCGTAGGTCGGGTTCATGACCCGAGGTTGGACTATACGTCATCAGTAGATGTGTGGTGGAGAATGTTCTGAGGGGATGTGGAAGAGTGATGACATCAAATAACGTCACTTTTATAGCATCATTTATCCGATGTAAATTACCCATTTTGTATAATTATTGCAAGAATTGATACTTAATCATTTATATTTGAGATTTACAGTAATTATGGAGTACTTTGTGAAGATTAACTAAAAGGCACGCATTCTGGAGCTTATTAGGACAAGTGGGGGACACGTGTTCCTCATCGGATCGTTGTGTCAGTAACAACTTGCCCTATATAAAGGATCGCCGTTATTTCACTGTTATTGCCACAGTAAAAAAAAAACTCTTCCCCCACCATTGATAAAGCTTCCAGTAATCATCAAAGAGCAGATACAGGTAATAAGCGCGTGCGTACCCAAACCCTTGCTTCACAAATCATGGTGTTGCAACTTACTGATTTTACATCGGAAATAACAGATGAGGAACTTCGTGAGTTCACATCTGAGTATTACATCCCGTCCGCACTGCACCCTAGAGCCGCTGCGGACGCGAGTATAGCGATTTCCCCGTGGGAAGGTGGGGTATACACAACGGTTCCTATGAGTTTTGCCAATCAACGTGATGCCCCTTTCTTTAATTTATGTGCAACATCATGAACCACTATCGTCTTCATATTTCCCAATTGCACTGCATAGGTGCGGCAAAAATATCCATTTCGAGGTTTAATTGCCACGCTCATAGCATTAATCCCACAGTTCTTTGTTCCGGCTTTATCATACCTGTTGGTCAAACGGGTGGGTATCGTTTTCCAAGCGCGCCGGGCGTTTAGCAGTGCTACACCGAAAAATTGGATGCGCTGAGGCGTTTGAGGGAGATGTTCTTCTGTTAGAATGATGCGTGTGTTTCCTTGGAACTTCGCCTTCTATAACGCAGGGTTATGCCGAGGGATGAGCGCCCACCCCCAGGTCGTATATATTGAGGATGCGAACTTATAAATGAGAACCGTATTCCTATCAAACGCATACCCGTAGGCCTTCTAGCCACATGGGCATTAGCCGAAATTATTCCAAAGGCCGGAAGTGCCAACGTTTATAGCCGAATTACGGTCGGGTGGGTGCTTGTCCTTCCTTCACCCTCATTTTAGTAGTGTAAAGCGCTCTTCCTTAATTAGCTTATGTAACAATTTGTTTTTGTGTTTTCTCTATTTTGTGACGCAACAGATGGATTTGTTTAGCTTTGGTACATTGTGAGTAAGCCCCAAGCAGTGACCGAGGGGTGCGCCCTATTAAGAAGATGGTGAGGACCGCTGTTGGAAAGTACCGGCCGGGCGCACAATGGAACTCGTGCTGGAGCAACCGGAAATTGAGAGTACTGATGTGTTAGCACCCACACCTCTGCGCAGTGTGCCAAGTGTAACTGTGGAGCCCCCCATGCCAGACGCAACAAGCATTGGCTCTTCAGAAGATGCTGATGTCGCAGAAGTGGATTCTGGGTTGAAGCGCAAGAGGGCTACCGGTGATGATGGCGTGGGCCCGTCAAAGAGGGTGCGCCATCTCAGTCTAGGTTTGAGTACATCGACTGAGGAGGAATCCTCGGGTGCGTCCCCCACGCTTGCTGCCAAAGAGGTGACCGAGACCCCTCCCCCCAAGTAAGTAATTTTGATTTTTCATTTCCGTCCAATAATAGTATGGATGATACGTAATCACGATAACGTAATGTGAATCCTCGTTATCGATTGATTGTTTGCAGTGTCGAGGCTACTAGTGATTCCTCTGCGCCGGTGACGCATGCTGCACAGTCCCCACCCCAGACTGGTCCCAAGGCCTTCGATGGTATGCCAGTGGATCAGCTTATAGAGGAATTTGATATGGTTACTGCGCAGCAAGCCGCGCTCGTGGCGCAGCTGAGAGCGAGGTTTTCGAATGAACGCAGCCAGAGTATACAGAAAGATGAGGAGATCCTGCTGCTAAAGACACAGTTGGCAGATGCGCAGGCTGAGGCAGAGTCTGCGAGGTCTTATGCACAGCGCCTTGCCGAGGAGAAAATGGCACTGCTTGTCAAGGTGGAGCAAGAGCGCGCGGATGCTGCGGAATACAAGGCGAATTGTCACTGGGCTGTGAAGTATTTGGAGGGGGGTAAGAACAATCATTTTGCAGGGCTGGATGATTTTCGCCACAAAGTGGAGGGGCTGTTGGAGAAGCAGGAGGAGAAGTTACGCAAGCTCAGTATCGAGTACGACGAGGAGCTGTACCCTCACATGTTGTCAACGATTGCTGAGCGCAGGTGGCTCATAAGCCATGGTTTGCGCCTTGCTGCCATGAGCACTTTGGAATCGCAGGAGGTCAGGCAGTCCTTTGGGGATGTCGTGAAGTGTGCCTTGGCTCGTGGTAAGGCAGAAGCGGTGGAGGAACTGCTTGAAAGAAGGCTGCTGACAGTGCCTGCCGCACAGGTACCTGGGTATAATCAAAAGGCATATGAGGAGCTTGTTGCTGCTATGGAGGCGATGAAACTGTTAGAGCTGCCTCATATCGCACAGCTGGAGCGTGACCAGGATTATCCCATAGGTGTGATAATGGCAGGGTTAACCTTGGCTAGGCATGCCACCGAGGGCGCTGAGGCCCAGCCTGATTATTTTCTGAAGCCGGACGTGTCGCAACTACAGGTACCTATCTTTGCCAGTCCTCGTGACATCCTGAATCCTTTTGTACTTGAGAAGGAGGTCCCGTTGAAGGAGTCGTTGGAGGCCCACGCCATAAGGCTTGCCAAGAAGAAAGGGGTGAGGGGTAAGGCGATCTTATGTGGTGTTGGTGCTGCGCACCTCCCCCGTTCTGATGGAGTACCAGTGAGCGTGGCGACTGTGTCACCTAAGGATAGTGAGCTCCTGGGGAAGCTTGAGGAGGCTGGGGATGCTGCATACCAAGTTGGCAGGTCCGAGCAAAGTCGTTGTCACAGCATCTAGGTTGTTCTTCCTTGTGTAAACTTGTCGTTTTTTGTGTATATTGGTAAATGTTGATTAAGTGAACTCGTGGTTCTTGTGTAAAAGCTATCCTTATGGACCCCTAGTATGGGTCGTATGTTATTGTGACTTATGCGATAGTACGCACACAATATTAGTTATAAAAGTTGACAAAATGTTTGTGCATAATTGGTTGCCTTTGCATGAGAGGCTTGTTTATGATGTGCCGTATGTCAAATTGTCGTGAACATAGTCATTACAAAGTTCATGACTGCAAAACATGCTAAGTTTATATGTATGGGTTGACATTACAATTACATGCGGCGTACCGCTAATACCATATCAAGAAGTCAAAAGTTTTGACTCCTAATTTGCTAAACGTGCACCGTGTGCGCTGCTGCACATCCATCGTGGAATGCGCGCATAAACTGACTCCAACGTCTTGAGAGAAAGGTGTTTAACAAGGACGCATGATCCGATGTTGATGGGTTTGCAACCCTCTTACTCAACGAGTCATTTAGTAGGTTTACTCATCCTTTTCCCATCGTGGGGTTATTAGGTGCATGCACGCCGCGTAGGCACAGAATAATGTAACAACAGCATTGATACATAAATAGAGACTCACGATAAGCATGTAAAGTGAATTGCGTCGCGGAGTTAGCTAGAAACCGCGACATGTAATTAATACTTGCAGAAATAAAGAAAAACAAAAAACATGTGTCTAAAAAAAAGTACGCATATACCCAGTAAGCACTTCACTAAAGATAGCATTTCTTGAGATTGCAGATATTCCACGTGCGGGGCAACTCACGCCCATCCATGTCACGCAGCTTGTATGCTCCTTTTCCAAGTGCTTCCGTAACCTCGTAGGGTCCTTCCCACTTTGGTCCCAGCTTTCCTGTGTCTTCCGCGTGGCTTGCGTCATTAGAGGGGGGGGGGGGGGGGGGGGGGGAATAACACGAAGAACCCCTGGTCTAAATGAAGACTCCTCGAAATTTAGCGACGTAGTATCCTTCATTTTTAAATTCGCTTTCTCCCCACGTATGGCTGCTTGATTCTCGCCATTTCCTCAATACGTCAAATCTATACCGTCGCTCCTCGTCATTGGTTGTAGATTAGACCTCCGCGGTACGCAATTAGTTGGCATTCTATTTTGGCTGTATAACGGCTTCGTCCCATAGACAAGAGAGAAAGGGGTGTCCCTGTGCTAACATTTATTGTTGTGGAGCGATGTGGCCCACAAGAACATGTGATAACTCCTCTACCCACCTGCCATAGTGCTATCCAGGCGCGCTTTGATCATCTCCTAGACTTCGAGTTCTCGCATCAACCAAACCATTGTCCTGTGGATGTTTGACCGAACGCAAACGATGTATAATGCTTAATCTCGAGCACCAGTTCTTTGAACTGTTATCACAGAATTGTTTTCGTAGTCGACACTAATTTCGCTAGGTAATCCAAAACGGCACACAATGTTATCCCAGACAAATCTTTTTACCTGATTTCCTGTGATTGTGGCGACCGCTTTCGCCTCAATCCATTTGGTGAAGTAGTCTATGGCCACGATAAGGAATTTCAATTCCTCCGCAGCAACGGGGAATGGGCCGCGATGTCGATACCCCCACTTGTGGAAGGCCATGGTGAGGTGATAGTTGTAGCTCCTTGTTGTGGTTGGCGCGGATTGGTCCATGTACTTATGGCAATCCTTACTCTTGATCTTGTCGTGCGCGTCTCGGTGCATGGTAGGCCAGTAGTACCCAGACCGTAAGGCTCTTGCCACCACAGAACGTGGTCCGGAGTGCATACTGCATGAACCCGCATGGATCTCGCGGAGCACATAGTCTGCCTGAATAGGTCCGACGCACCGGAGCCATGGCTGTAGGAACGAACGTCGATAGAGGACACCCTCTCGAAGTTCGAATCTCTGCGCGGTACGGCGTATGCGCCGGGCATCCTTTTGTTCATGAGGGAGCGTGCCCGTGTTTATGAATTCGACGATAGGGGTCATCCACGTGGGATCCTGTTCTTCTATCACCGTAGATATCTCCATCTCCGAGATGGATTTGTTCTTCAAGATTTCGACCAATACCTGCTTTGATAGGTGCCGAAGCATGTGGATGCGATCTTACATAAGGCATCCGCTTTTTAGTTGTCACCCCTAGGACTTGCGAATGGTGAATCTATAAACCCTGGATTAGCGACTTGGTCTTGTCGAGGTATTGAACCATGTTATCTTCTTTAGCCACATATTCGCCCAACACATGGTTGGCTACTAAACGGGAGTCCACATTAGCTTCTAGGTTACGTACACCCATTCGAGCTGCAATGCGTAGTCCCGCAAGTAGGGCTTCGTATTCCGCCTCGTTGTTCGTGGCTGTGAATTCAAAACGCAGTGCGTACGTGAATTCCATTCCTTCCGGGTTGGTGAGGATAAGGCCTGCGCCCGACCCGTCCACGCATGACGATCCATCCGTGAATAAGATCCATGGTTCTGGAGATATGAGACTTCGCACAAGGGGAGGACAATACGTTATCTGGTTTTTCGATGAGAAAATTCCGCCAATATCTGTCCTTTCACTGCGGTGCGTGGTCTATAAGAGATGTTATGCTCCCCCAGCAAGACGCTCCACTTTTGCAATCGCCCCGACGCATCAGGTTTAGAGATAACCTGTTTGATGGGTTGATCTGTGATTACCGCTACTGGGTGCGCTTGGAAATACCTACGCAATCTTTTGGCGGCAAATACTAACGCCAGGATCAGCTTCTCCATCGCGCTATAGTTGATCTCCGTTTCTTTGAGTGCTTTACTTACGAAGTATACCGGTGTTTGTACGGAGTCCCTATCTGTTAGTAGCACAGCGCTAATTGCGCCATGCGTCGCAGATAGGTACATAATCAACTCCTCCCCTGGTCGGGGTGCGACTAGCGTGGGAAGTGCTGCTATATGCTGCTTGAGCTGCGTGAAAGCTTCTTCTGCTTCCGTAGTCCAACGGAAGTCTCCCTTCTTCGCACACTTCTTGAGTGTTTTGAACAAGGGGAGTGACTTGTCTGCTGACTTGGATAGGAATCTGTTCAAACCGGCTAACTTCCCATTTAACGACTGGACTTCTTTCATCGTGCGCGGTGAAGGAAGTTGGATGACCGCTTTTGTTTTGTCTGGACACGGCTTGATGCCTTTCCTCCCCCCCCCCCCCCCCCCCCTGTCAGTTTCTATCAAGTATCCGAGGAACATGCCTTCTGTAGCCCCAAAAGTGCACTTTTTAGGATTTAGCTTCATATTGATTTGTCGCAGTGCTCTGAAAGTTTCTACAATGTCGCGCACCAACTCGTCTTCGGTGTGGCTCTTTATAACAAGGTCATCGACATAGACTTCCAGGTTGCGGCCCACTTGTCCCTCGAACGCGTTATCTACCAGTCGCTGGTAGGTGGCACCCGCATTCTTTAGGCCAAAAGGCATCTTTGTATAGCAATAGACACCTTGACTTGTGTGAAAGGCTTGTCTTTTCCTCGTCATCTTTGGCCATTTGGTATTGGTGATACCCTTATATGCTCCAACAGGCCAACCTAGTTTTTTGAAAATTGGGGGGGGTTTTTTAAAAACCCGCATAAGATTCCACTTTCCAATCTATCTCGGGTAGTGGATAGCAGTCTTGTGGACATGCTTTGTTGAGGTCGGTGAAGTCCACGCACATTCGCCAGCTACCATCGCTCTTTTTGACCATAACTGGGTTGGAGAGCCAGTCATGGTAAAGAACTCTCGCATGATACCTGCCTCCACAAGTTTATGTACCTCCTCCAGAATGGCCTTAGCGCGCTCTGGAGCTTGCCCGCGTTTTTTCTGCCTTACTGGGGAATATCCCTGTCGGATTTTCAACTTGTGTTCAGTGATCGATCGTGGCACACCAGTCATGTGTTTTGGTTCCCATGCAAAGATATCGAGGTTTCGTTGCAAGAGTGCACACACAGCCGCCCTACCCGTATCAGACAGCGACCCCCCGATCGATACCTCTTGCTCCGGGTAGTCGGGATGAATCGCGACCTTCAAGTTTGTCACTTTGGTTGCGTGCTGCCTTTTAGTCTGCGTTACGTCACCTGTGACTGTGTTGCATTCTTTAGGAGGTGCGGCGGTGTTGTAGATGGTGACAATTCCGCCGTCGACGGGGAATTTTAGCATCCCGTGGGCCTAGATGGGACCGTGCGCTATCGCTGAGATCCTGGTCTTCCATAATGCCCATTGTATGGCGATGGTGATCTGATCACCATAAAAATTCATCCAGCTGTCGTGGAGTGCTCCATATTGCCAACAATACTGGTAATCGTAGTTTGCCCCATGGGCCATATCTTTTCTCCCAGTGAAGCCAGTCAAACGACGGTCGGTGGCCGGGTTTAACTAACTTTTTTACTTTAGGGCGCAGTCTTTGAAGCAATGTTCGACAGTATGTCCGCAGAAGCCCTCCATCAATGTACATGCGTGGATGAATGACCCGCAGCATTATTATCTCAAGTAAGTGCTCCACCACTACTATTGTTCGAATACAAAGTGGTGTAAGGAGATGTAACTTCCCTGCAAAAATTTTGCCTGACTTTTTGCGCTTAGTTTTTCCGCTGCCATGACCTGCACCAGATAGATGGTGTCAGCCTTGTCCTCCAGTGTGTTCTTTTTTGCCTCCGCCCCTTTGTTTATCTTTCCCTTCCTTGATGTTCTTCACCAGGTGATCCAATCTGCCCTCCTTGACCAATTTGTCAATTAGCTGGCGCAGTTGGACACATTCATTGGTAGTATGGCCCTTCTGCCTATGATACTCGCAGTATCCATTCCCCACGCAAATGTCACTTCCGGAGTGCGCAATGGAGGTGGTTTTTGGGACAGGTTTGAGCTCAGTTGCGAGTAACTCCTTTGGGGTCATTGTCATATGGGTGGTACTTGTCGTCCCTGCCCGCCCCACTGACCGCGGTAGCTGATGCATGCGACTGCTCTCTGGTCGTTGGGATGTCTCCTGGATTGTTCCTGTGACCTGTTGTTTGAGTAGCCTTTTCTGCTGTCCGCGGCGGCGGCTTCTCCTTGAATGAAGGACCTTGTACGTTTCATCAATTCATCAAAGGTTTGGGGAACCCTATCATTCAACCTTTTGATAAGTTCGGGTTTTTATTCCCATCATAAAACCCTGAGATCCTTGAGAATTTCGGGGTCACGTCCTAAGTGTATGCATTCGTCCTTATAGCGCTCTACGTAGACGCTTGTGGACTCCCCTTGGCGCTGTTTTACCCTGGCAAGCTCAACAGGGTTCTTGGCACACTTCTTCCTTTGAGTAAAATTTAAGCGGAATGCCCTCCGCAACTCTTCAAAACCATCAATGCTTCTTGCGTGTCATATTGGCTGAACCATTTTCCGCGCGTTTCCAACTAACGTGGAATTGAACATGTGGCACCACACGGGTTGTGGCCAGTTTTCAATGGTGGCCGCCGATTCGAAGATTTTTAGATGGTCATCAGGATCACCTGTCCCATCATAAGTTTTCACGTTAGCGGGCATGCGCCTTCTCTTATCCTCCGAGAAATCACTAATGCGCCGCGTAAAGGCGTCGGAACCTTGTTGGCGACGCCATGAGAAGAACATGTTTCGTCTTCACGATATCTGTTCTTGATATCCAGTTCCGTTCTGCGTCCTTCGTTGTCCGAGGTTGTCTTCTGAGGACACGCTTACTCGTCTGCCGGCGCTTGCCCCGACTGCCTCGGAGTCCGAACTGGAGGGACCTTTCACTCAGGAGCGCCTTTTGTCCAAGCCTCTGTGAACATCGCGACTGCCCAGCCTATCGTGAACGCTGATGCGCCAGTCATTGTTTTCATGACGTTCAATCTCAGTAGCTGTTTGAGTGCCCGAAACTTGCTTTCCGATTCTACCAAATACTGGAGGTCGACGGTTACCTCCGCCTTTACCTTCGGTGGTGCGGTGGAGATACAATCGTCCTTCGGACCAAAGTTAGTCGGGCCTGTACTCAGTGGCTTTATCTCTTTTTTGTTTCCTCTAGCATGGAGGCGACCAAAGTCTTGTAGTTCTGAGATACGAAATCACTCGTCGCAGTTCATTCGAGACCCCTTCCATGTGATGTTTGTCAGCCCCTAACTCGGGGCCCTTGTTTCGAATGGGTGGGGGTGGCGGCTCGGTGCTATTCGTCCCTGGCGCCGTTTGAGGAGGGGTGGTGAAAGCAACACCGCCTGTAGATTCTTCCTTTTTTTTTTTTTTGGGGATTGTTGTGGTGCTTGTGATTGTGCGGTTGGCTGGGTTGTCCCAGGGAATGGTACCCGTCGCTGGGAAGACCAGATCATGTGGCGCATTGGTGCTTCCAGAGGCCTGCTTAGAGACTTGTTTAGAGGCTTGGTCGCTCTGCTTCTTCGCCTGCGGAGTCCGCTGGGTAAAGTTTTCCCTATGCTTGTCATTCTAGATTTGGCAGTGTTTCTTAGTGTCTAGTCCCACGATGGCCCAATCTGTTTATACAAAATGAGTTTTGGACGATCCTTGATTGATCCGGATTAGGGGAAATACAGGATCTGTTAGCTCATTCCTGTATCAATTGAGTCTTGATGTAATGAACATGCGCACTAAGAAACAAACACCATTAGGCTACCGTGGGATTGCTCCACGATATCCTCCGCGTGAGAGTAAGTAATCGATTTAGGGTTTTAGAGAAAGTTAGGGTTATGAGAGCATAACCTTGGATGAGAAGCCAAGTTGGCCCCTTATATCTCACCAAACCCTACTGGCTTTGTCCCCTTAATTAGTCAATAACCCATAGCCCCACCGCTTTATTTTCATAATTAGAAGGGTCCCCTCTCCTGAACATAACTCGTTCTTAAGGGTGTTATAAATACACTGCGCGCAGTGTGCGTGGCTGGACCTCATGGGCCCTAATCCCTTGTCGATGATAGCCCACCTGTTATGGGCCTCCCCGTAGGCAGTATCGTTTGGGCCTTGGAAGTCTGTATTGGTGTTGCTATGGCCCATTCGTCATCGGTTCGGGTGTAAATAGTATTCGTAGGTCGGGTTCATGACCCGAGGTTGGACTATACGTCATCAGTAGATGTGTGGTGGAGAATGTTCTGAGGGGATGTGGAAGAGTGATGACATCAAATAACGTCACTTTTATAGCATCATTTATCCGATGTAAATTACCCATTTTGTATAATTATTGCAAGAATTGATACTTAATCATTTATATTTGAGATTTACAGTAATTATGGAGTACTTTGTGAAGATTAACTAAAAGGCACGCATTCTGGAGCTTAAACGAAGAAATCTAAAGAATATTGACCTGACATCCAATACGCTGTATCCATCAAGGAAGATACAGCGTATCTGTGCCTGCACTTAACAAGAAACTACGAAGAACAAAGTCATATACGCCGTATCCAGAAGACCTCTATGCCGTATCCAAGATATAGTAATAAAATATTTTGGAAGATATTGAATGTGGTCCTTACTCCAAGAAACTCTCGATACGCTATATTTACCTCAACCAATACGCCGTATCAACCAAATTCCAAACACTATAAATAGAAGACCTAAAAATAAGTTTTAGGTGTGCTTGATCATATTTTCGATACCCTAACCACAAAAGTTGATTTTTAGAAGACAAGAAGAGCAGAAAAGGTCAAGCAAAGATACTAATTCTATAGGAAACACCTTGTAATCTCTTATACTCTAGTAATAATTTGATTTTTGGTATCATTCGTTTAACTCAATTAGTTTACCTTGGTTGAATTATTATTCTTGTATTGATTACAATGGTTAAGGGCTAATACCCTTGGGTATTAGCCATGATTATAAAGATTTAAATATTTGGTTTGTTTATATCGATTGCTTAATTTATCGTTGATCGTTGTTTATGTTTATCAATTTATACTTGTTTACGTGCTTTTGTATGCGACCTATCATTCAACTGGATCTAGTGATACCGACCAAGTTAGCTAGATGCCGGGATGGCTCTCCATATAGTGATTTATATATCTAGAACAATAGGATCACAATTAATGCCCTATCTTTACCATTGGTTTATGTGAACAAGTTGGACTAGCAGGTGACCTAGGATCAACAAATAACGTACTGATTCCTTTGGTAAAGACTTGGACAGTGGACTACTAGAATATAAATTGCCATTAAGCAGTAAGTGGGTAAAGTCTCCATGAGCTAGGGTTTAATAAGATCACCATTATTAATCTCCTAAGATAGATTATAATCAGCAAATAGGATGCTTTATGCGGATGCGTTTAATTGTGATAGAATTCTACGTGTCTAGGTTTTAGGAAGAAGTACCGCCTAAATCTTGGAATGATATGCCGCCTCGAGATAAGCACTCATTGCACTAAAATAAACAAACCAACATTTTAATTGGATTAATCATGGTTAATACTGTTTTCTTATATTTTGCTAGACCGCTCTTATATCTTTTGATTATTTATTTTCTTGTGTGTGTTGTTGTGTTTTAAATTGATTTAAGTTACCACAAACTTGTGCCAGTCTCTCAAACTGAAAGTCCTCCCTTATCTGTTAGAATTAAGATTAACATATGTTTAGCATAGGTTTAACATAGATTAGAATTAACATAGTTTAAATTAACTTAACTTAGTTAACCAAAGTATTGATAGAACTATAGATTAACGCTCTCGCTCTTAGTGATCGACACCCTACTTACCAACGAAACTATATCTGATCGGGTACACTGGCCGTTAAAGAGTTGTTTTAGGCTAAGTTGGCAAAATATAAATGTAAAACTTGATAACTAAAATAACAACCTACGACGACAACACATTAAGTTTTTGGCGCTGCTACCGAGGAATGAAGTTGTTTAATCTTTATTTTTATTTAATAGTTTGGTTTTTAACCTTAGATTAACTTAACCCCTAGGATCAGTGTAACTTAGATTAGTGTAAAATTCTGTATATTTGTTTTTAATTGTTTGCTTGTTTACTTGTTTGTTTTGTTTGTGTGTTTGTTTTATTGTTTTCTATACACTATTCTGGTCAATAACCTGATACGGCGTATTTACTTTAATTGAGTACGACATATTTAACTTTCTTAACCAATACAACGTATTCAGTTTAACAGACTGATACGGCATATTCAAATTAATTGAATACGGCGTATCGATCAACTAATATAACAGCAGAAACAGATTCTTCATGTTTGATTTCCATGCTTGATTTTCTGTGTTTCCTTTCTTCTGAGCAAATCATGCTGATATTTTTACCTTTGTTACAGATTGTACTAATCAGAGTGAATAGATTGAAGAAGTAATGACAGAAAGTAAGACAAATACAACTATGGAAGAATTTGTTACTAAAGATCGAGTAAATTATTATTCAGGGATCACAAATATTACGGTTAATGGTAAAGCTGCTTATGAAGTAAAAGGAAAATTCCTTGATGGTTTGCGCGATAATGCGTTCAGTAGAACTAATGGAGAAGATGCGGTCGAACATATTGAATACTTCCTTAAAATTGTTGACCCTATTGACTTGCCCAATGTAAATTATGAACGACTTAGGCTTGCTATTTTCCCAATCTCGTTAGTTGGAAACACAAGTAAATGGTTTAATGAATTTATAGGCTCAATTACTACTTGGGTGGATTTGACTAAGAAATTTTTTGGGAAATATTACCCGCCTTCTCGTACTTGTAATGTTATGGGGACTGAAGCAAAGAAGGAACCGAATAATACTATGTTTGAAGAATTGTTGGCCTCTAAATTTGCTAACCATATGATGATGGATCCATTCACTAGGGAAGTTCTATGGGATTTTTGAAAAAAGGTTGATAATAAAGAAGGAGTTACTAATAAGGAATTTTCTGATCTTGAGGAAGCTAATAAAAATGATGAACACAAAATAGCTGAAATCTTCAGGATAGAAAACAACTTATTCGACTACGAAACACCGTTGTGCACAGAATTCAAAGAGTTCCATCATCTTCTCAAAGTTGTTACAGAATTATTTACTCACGATATTAAAAGAACAATGACTTATGAAGATTATGAAAGCGAATTGAATAATGAAGTTGGTGAGCCATGGTCTAAAGATGGAGTACCATATGAATTATGTGATCATATTTGCAAACCATTCCATTTTGAGAATGGAAAAACTAAATGCCCCACTTGCAATTCTAATGAAGATGGATTTTCTAACGGTGGAGAGTTACCATGAATGGTTCGGGTTTGTTACATGACATACTTTCAAGACTATGAATGGTACGATGATTTGACGGATAGCAGTTTGAAAGAAGAAGCCCTAAAGCAGAAAGCCATCTATGAAAAGTCATGGGGAGATGCTACTCAAAGTGTGATAAATTTTTGTGCATGGTTAAAAAGATCTTTTGGAAACTTCCACGAACTCGATTATGAATTGTTGGTGAAGCTTGAAGAATGCTGGTGGAAAATAAACGATCATGAATGCTCTCCATTTGCTAATTGGATAGATCGCATACGCAGACCATACGCAAACATCAATACTACCCATGATCCTTATCTTGATGGAAGAAATGGTAGAGCATGCAACAACAATGATAATCAGGAAAATAAGGAACAACACAAAGAGGGACGATGTCATTTATTCAATGATCCCGCTCGAGAACCGCCAGTTTGCAAGATTAGAAGATTTGAGATGATCAAGTATTCATTTGGACAAGAAGATGAGTATGTTGCTATAAAGGAATATGAGTACGATGATTTAACAAGACCCAATGAAGATGCATGCCATGCTTACCAGGAGATCTTTCGCAACATGGACGAAGGATGGTTCGTGACAAGGGCGGAGTAGAAGAGCCTGATGAAAAGTATAACTTAAAGACTTCGCTGAAAAGAAAAGTGCTTCCTGGGAGACAACCTGAACTATTTTTAATTTTATTTTATCGAGTCTGTCTTCCCAGACATCAATACGGCGTATCCGCTTCATACCATACGGCGTATTGAATGTCTGGACGTTATCAGTCTTTTATTTTTCTGCATTTAAAAAATTATTATCAGATTTAGGATACGGCGTATTCATGCACATGATACGGCGTATCTGGAAAATCTTACTCGTATAGATACTTTTACAGGTTTCTCCATACGGCGTATCTAGGTATTTGGATACGACGTATTGGTTTCCTATAAAGTTTATTTTTTATTAACCGTAGGATACCCGAGATAGGTTTGCATGGTTTTCTTATATTTTGCACAATCCATAATCTGGAATCTTATGTGTGTTGTAGTCATGCTGGAATTTAGACGCATTTACAACACACATTCTTGCTCATATACTCAACATGGAGAATCATACCGAGCAAATATCAGGGGATTTTCGCGTTCTAATTCTTTTATTTCCTGTTTTTAATTGTTATTTTTATACAACAAGAACGTTGTATAATTTAAGTAGGAGGATGGGAATTAGAATGCTTCTTGTACTATTTTCACATTAATATGCTTAAATTATGCTTAAATTTAAAAAATTTCAAGCATACTTTTGTGAAATTATTGGTTACATAACCTGCACACAAAACCCTTATTAGATATTGTGAGGATTCAGCCTTATCCGTTTCCGAATATTTACCAAAATCCTATAAAAATATGAGTGTGTCGGTGATGTTGTAGACTTTAGAACTTGACTTGGTATATCTATTCGAGACTACAATAATGAGTACTATGGATTTAGATGGAGTAACTTGTTTAAATTGGTAAATTTTTAGGATTACACCCAAAAAGCCTATATATGTTTTGTTATTAACTAACCACACCGGTTAGTTAACCCTTGTATAAACCCTTTGTTTACTCTAATTTCAAGAGTAAGATTCCCTAGAAAAACCAGTAGAGCCAATCCTTTAGGATAACACCAACTATTTATTTCGTTACACCTTTACGCCTTAGCCTATCCTGTTAGATTAAGTCCATTTATCAGTTGCTAGTTGCTTTAAGTGTAAATTATTTATTTCCTATGTCTTGTGTCATTTTCTATCTCTGGTATGGTTGGAAAAATTGCACATTGCAATTGGGAATGTAAAAGTAGTTAAACTCATGTATTTTTACTACTATCACAAATATTGGTATATCCGAAGAATAAAGAATTATGGAAGAAATTATCCGAAGTTATTATGATCGTGAAGATGTTGAAATTACCCCGAGATTAGTAGTGTATTGTTTAAAAAATCGAAAAAATTAGAAAATCACTACAAAAAAGAGGAGGAAAATTTTGAAGATAGTCGGTTTGTTAAAGCATTAAACTGATGGTATTAATTGAAGGATCGATTATTCGTTGATACGTATTATAAATCAACGATGTAAAGTTTTGTATAAAGTGGTAGATATCGCCACTTGATTTTGTAAAAGTATGTATAGTATGGATATTTGGGAAGTTGACCTTTACGGGAATGCCAACTTAGGTTGTTTTTGTTAATCTATGACGAAGACGTTTGTGTAAATATTTGTGTGTCTTTATTACGGGAACGGTCAGGAAAGTATCTAGCAACTTGTACCTTATTTGTTTGGACTTAATCTATTTGTTTTGTAATTTTTTATTTAACAAAAATTATTTCCTTTTACTAATCTCTATCCTTAGGTTTTACTCGAATGAGGATGCGAGCAATCACATGTGTCTATTCCGTTGTTACAGACATGTATGTGTGATTTTGTCCGCCTTGTTGGTTTATTACTTTTAGAGAAAGGATTAGAAGATCCATACCCTATATCACTTTTCGTCTTAACCCTTGGTTTTACTCGAGTGCGGGAATTGAATGCAGTCATTATGTCTATTACATTGTTATGGATGTGTATATGTGGTTTGTCTCCCTTGCTGGTTTACGACTTTTAGTAAAGACTACTAGTCCTATTCTTTAGCTTATTTAAGGTTCGAATGCAGTCATATGTGTCTATCCTATCGTTATGGGTGTGTATGTGTGATTTTGTCACCTTTTCTGGAATATTGGTATCGATAGAGATTAGAAAGAGTGATCGTTTAAGCCTTATAAACCCAATTTACCTTTATAAACTTGTTAGTCCTTAGCTTTAGTGGTGGAGATGTGTATCCTTGCCAAACCTGTGATAGAATACTCGTCACGACCGAGCAATTGAGCAAATTAGTTACATGTTACCACATAGATTAGTCAAGTGATTTGAGTGTTTTCATCTTCCTATTTCGTGAGGTGTTTGGTTGTGTATTGGTAATTGATCAAATAAATGCTTAACGGAAAAATCGTTAGGGATACATTTTCTTAAATTTCTAAAGGCTACTTGAGGACAAGTAGGATTCAAGTGGGGGGATATTTGATGACATCAAATAACATCACTTTTATAACATCATTTATCCTATGTAAATTACCCATTTTGTATAATTATTGCAAGAATTGATACTTAATCGTTTATATTTAAGATTTGAGAAATTATAGAGTACTTTGTGAAGATTAGCTAAAAGGCACGCATTCTTGAGCTTAAACGAAGAAATCTGAAGAATACTGTTCTAACATCTAATACGCCGTATTCATCAAGGAAGATACGGCGTATCTGTGCATGTACTTCACAAGAACCCAGAAAGAACAAAGACCTATACGTCGTATCCAGAAGACCTATATACTCCGTATCCAAAATATAGTAATAAATTTTTCTGGAAGATATTGAACGTGGTTCCTACTCTAAGAAACTCTCGATACGTCGTATTGACCTCAACCAATACGCCGTATCGACCAAATTCCAGACACTACAAATAGAAGACCTAAAAACGAGTTTTAGGTGTGCTTGATCATATTTTCGATACCCTAACTACAAAAGTCAATTTTCAAAAGACAGGAAGAGCAGAAGAGGTCAAGCAAAGCTACTAATTCCATAGGAAACACCTTGTAATCTCTTATCTAGTAATCGTTCAATTTTTGGTATCATTCGTTTAACTCGGTTAGTTTACCTTGGTTGAATTATTATTCTTGTATTGATTATAATGGTTAAGGGCTAATACCCTTGGGTATTAGCCATGATTATGAAGATTTAAATGTTTGGTTTGTTTATATTGATTGCTTAATTTATCATTGATCGTTATTTATGTTTATTAATTTATACTTGTTTACGTGCTTTTATATGCCATCTATCATTCAATTGGGTCTAGTGATATCGATCAAGTTAGCTAGATGTCGGGATGGCTCTCTATATAGAGACTTATATATCTAGAATAATAGGATCACAAATAATGCGCTATCTTTACCTTTGGTTTATGTGAACAAGTTGGACTAGCAGGTGACCTGGGATTAACAAATAACGTAATGATGATTTTGGTAAAGACTTATACATTGGACTACTAGGATATAAATTGCCATTAAGCAGTAAGTGGGTAAACTCTCCATGAGCTAGGGTTTAATAAGATCACCATTATTAATTTCCTAAGATAGATTATAATCAGCGAATAGGATGCTTTATGCGGATGCGTTTAATTGTGGCATAATTCTACGTGTCTAGATTTTAGGAAGAAGTACCGCCTAAATCTTGGAATGATATGTCGCCTCGAGATAAGCACTCATTGCACTAAAATAAACAAACCAACGTTTTAATTAGATTAATCATGGTTAATACGGTTTTCTTATAGTTGGCTAGACCGCTCTTCTATCTTTTAATTATCTTCTTGTGTGTGTTATTGTGTTTTAAATTGAATTAAGTTACCATAAAACCTGTGCCAGTCTCTTAGACTGAAGCCCCCCTTATCCGCTAGAATTAAGATTAACATACGTTTAGCATAAGTTTAACATAGATTAGAATTAACATAGTTTAAATTAAATTAACTTAGTTAACCAAAATATTGATAGAACTATAAATTAACGCTCTCGCTCTTAGTGATCGACACCCTACTTACCAACGAAACTACATCTGATTGGGTACACTGTCCGTTAAAGTGTTGTTTTAGGTTAAGTCTGCAAAATATAAATGTAAAACTTGATAACTAAAATAACAACCTACGACGACAACACATCAAGGAGCCTATGTTAGGAATAAAAGGAACAAATGGTACAACAAGTACAAGGAGAGTACATTGTGTAAGGGAATGTGAGTTGTCCCATGTGGGTATTATTTAGAGAAGGTTTATGTGAAGAGGAAATTAAGCTTAGAGGTGGTTTAAAGATAAGAAGTGTGAAGGTGATGATGTTTAGGATGAAATCAAAGGATTGATTTAGGTATATAATCACATTACCAATAAGAGAGAAAAGAGTAGGCAAATGTGATTATGGGAAGGTTTAAGAAAGAAGAGTTTAGAGTATGTAAAGGATGAAATCATTTGTTAGGTAAGAAAAATAAACAAATGATTAGGAAGGATGGGTTGTAGGATTATGTAGAAGGAGTGTGGGAGTTTGTAAGTTATCTTGTACATGTAAGGAATACATGTGTGAGTTTGTAAAACATTTATATGTAAGGAGGTGAGAAAAGTCAAAGCATGATAATTCTTTAAATACTACAAACTCAATTAGTCATTTAGACTTTAATCCATGATAATCAACAATGGATTTGATCACTAATCATCTTGATACAAACAAGCTAAGTGCTTTTCATCTAAAGTAAAGCATATCCCATAACGGGAAATGGCGCATTTATGCAAAGTGACCTTTGACTTAGTTTGACCAATAAGGGAGTAAAACCCGTTACGTGATTAGGAACAACGTAAATCCGGATTAAGGTCAAATGAATACTTTCGTTCAATGGTATGTTGAAAATATGATCATACTAGGTTTAGAAAGAAGTTTCAGCCTTGGCTAGAGGCGTTTGATAAAGGGTTTGAGTTTACGTTTTATTGAAAAACGAGAGGAATCGTTTTTGCTCCTCTCTAAGTCTAAACCTCATTTGGAGTGTTCCTAAATGCTCAAATATCATATACATAACTTTATTGAAGTTTTCACATGTGTCGGGTAAGAGGAAAGCTGACGTTGCAAAATCCGTAAAATCGTATTTTGTGTTGAGATCGTTTAAGCCCATCTAGGATATGTTTTACAGATAATATAAATATGCAGCGGAATAATAAAGAACAATATATTATCAAACAAGGTTTTATCATTAAACGTTTTCCACCAAGCCCCAATTCTATATGATTAGTATAGAACGGTTACCACCTATAACAGGGATCAAAGATCCTTGAGGCTACATACACCAACTAGACGTCTACATTGATCCAGTGTACACAAACACGTTTTTTTTATACTAAACTACATGACCTAATGTCTCTTTATATAGTAGAGATCATCTAGGTTTATAAAGGATAAGAACAAATATAATTAGGAAACAAATAATATCTTCCTAACTTTTATCTTTATCTTCTATATCTTTTATCTTCTTAAGGAGATCTTTTAGAATCTTCAAAATCTTCCATCTTTTGAAGAATTCCAGCTTTGCATTTAAGTCCTTCTTGTTTCATTCTTTTATTTATTTTGTCTCATCAAATCAATAATTCCCAACAATCTTCCCCTATTTGATGATGACAAAACAAACAAAGTCGTGTACGAACTTCATCATAAAGCCAAAGCTTCCCCTAAAGTTGAGATGTAATCATCTCCCTGAATGAAACAAAACTTCCCCTTAAGTAGATTTCCTTTGTACCATGCCACACCAAGGATCTATAAGTTGCCAATTGTACCTGTTAACATCTTCTTCCCCTTTTTGTCATAATCCAATAGGGAACTTGTGAATATAAGCAACTTTGATCTTGACCACTACAAACCAATATCACACTTCTTCTCCAAGCCTTCTAATTCCTTAAATTACCCACCATTAAGCACAATAAGAAAATTGAACTTGAGCAGTAGAAACTCATACTAGCAATAGTAATAATGACTAGCAGTAGTAAAAACCTTTACCTCAATGTAAATGGTTAAACATTTTAACATTAAGCTTCCCCTGAAACCTATATGTTAACCATTTCGTGAATCTTCAATTCTGTAGGCTCTATGTAATGATCACTGATGAAGAAAACTAAGTATAACAAACTTGATGTTGAAGTAGAATAACCCAAACTTGTGTCTTATATCTTGTACTATCCACGTGACGTCAAACTCATACCAAGACCAGAATATAAGTAGATTGCAACCTCTTAACAAAATCCTCATCTTCTATGAGACACATAACCAAAGTGATAGCAAATGTGAGCATTGAGCACCATAAGTTAGATCACACACCATTGCTAGATTTTGACAAGTCTTTGTCACATCGTTTCTAAGCACGAGCAAGTTATCTTTAAATTGTGACACCCATTTTAAGATATGATAAGAACATGCATCCGAAAAACTCCACTTCAACTTCAAATAGGCAATAAACAACCTTCTTCGTAATCAATTAATCCAAGAAATATGAGCCTTTAAAT